>JAOXNO010000024.1:94098-115977 GCA_028565335.1 Limnodromus scolopaceus
TATTCAAGAGACGAGTTGACATGGTGCTCGGGGATATGGATTAGTGTTGGGTTGGTGGGGTTTTTTTGTGTGTGGTTTTGTGGGGTTTTTTTGTTGGTTTGTTTTTTTTTTTTCATTGGGTGGACTAGATGATCTTAAAAGGTCCCTTCCAACCTGGGTGATTCTGTGATTATCCACACATTCACTATTAAAATAACTAATCACTATTCCTCTAAGATGTACAAATCACAGTCAAGTCCTGGACCTTGCTGGGACTGCAGTCAGAGAATGATACAGGAGCAAAATGACAGCCCCAAGGTTGGCCAGTATGTGAGCAGCAGAGATGGGACTCCTGCACCGCACCCACCGATGGGATGGGGCAGTGCCATTCCCCATCATCCACATGCCCCACAGACACACAGACAACATCTGATGAAAGTGTAAACTTAGTGAAAGAAACAGTGGCCAGAGGGAAAGAACGGGTGCCCAAGAACCTTCTGCCCAAGATGGAATGAGGGCATGTTCCTGGTTCAAGCATGTCCTAGTCAGAAACTAGTATACCTGGGGCACCTTGGGGAATTTCTAGCATCCATTTCCATCACTCAAACACAGTGATACCCCTCTATCTTTCAGAAGGCCCTGAAGGGTTACAGGGCTCTTTGCTTTGTTTTTAATCATTTCCCCATGCCTTTCAACTCCTGGGCAATGTCTAGCTTTTGATGGAGAAATCAGCTCTGCCCATTTTCAAAATGAAAAGTGTATCTCATAACAAAAAAAAGTTTTATTTCTCTATCAGTCTTAAAATGCTGTAAGCTAAGCTAAAAGAAAAGCAAAGACTTCAGTCAGGAGGAAACACTGTGTTTGCCTTACAGCAATTTGTACCAATTTAATTGTAATGAGAAAATGTTTCTGTGCTTTGTGAAAACCTGAACCTGAATGCCTGTTTCCCACTACTTTCAGCTCAGGTGATTTTCTGAGCTTGTTGTTATTTTTCAATGTGGGAATCCCCAAATTATCTGTCTTGCAAATATTCGTACAATCTGCTCTTGAATTCAAGTAAACTTTCTGCATTTACAGCATCCTTTGGCAAGGAGTTCCCCAGACTTCTGCTCCCTCCAAAACACTCCATTTCCAAGCTGAGGAGCACTAGTTTATTCAGTCCTTCCTTACATGGAAACTGTTCCAAAACATTCATTATACTTGCTGCCTTTCTCTAATCTTATTTGTTCTGCTATACTCTTGTTGAGCTAAGAGTCCCAGATGTGTATGCTGTGTTTCAGATGTAGCTAAGCTGAAGGCAAACCAATGTTTTCCAGTTTGTACTCCATTCCTTTCCTTTGATTTGCTTTTCTGAGAGCAGCCAAACATTGAGCTGATATGCTGATGGAACTAGCTATTGTAACCCCAAGGGCTTGCTCCACAGTGGCAATGGAGCTCAGAGCCCACCATTTCACATGTGAAACTAGGACTGTATCTCCCTGTGCATACCTTGTTACATTTATCTACATAGAATTTCACCTGCTGGTTTACTGCCCAGTCACTTGATGATATAAGAACCCCCTCCAGTTCTACACAGTCCTTCCCCTGCCTTATCAACATGATAATGTTATAACATCACCAAACGTTGTCATCGCTCCAGCACAGACCCCTGCAGAACCTCACTGCAGACTTTCTCTACAGGAACACCCACTTACACCAGTCTTTTTCAGCTAATTATGTATCTATGCCAGCAGCATCCCATTCGTGCTTCATTTCCCCCCCCCCCCCTTTTTTTTTTTGGTGAGGAACATTATCAAAAGCAATCAGGGAATCCATGCAAAGTGTATCAGCTGGACCCACATGCTTTTTAGCCTCTTCAAAAACGTCAAGAGCTCTAACTTTGAAAGGAATAATTTTCTCAAACCAAAATACATTCTGATGTTTTCGAAAAGCCAGAGCTGAGTGTGTCTGAACAATTTAGTCAAACAATGCAGTTCTGTTTTACTGTTAATTATCCATGATCAGATATTTACTAATTGCTTTCTGTTTATAGGTTCATTACTCAACACTTAGCTTTACATTTTATGAGAACACCATTCCCTACAGCATCTTCTGCTAAGAAACAAAGCTCTTGCTGCAGAAAAGCGAGAACTACTGCAGTGGCTTTCTGGATTTCATTCACATCAGCTTTCCTTCCTGTGGTATTTAGTAATCTGACTTATTAGATATCAAAATGGTTACAAGATCTATAACACTATTTTCCCTTGATGGTGTATGGCTGATACATTTACAGGTTTGGGCTACATCTAGTAAGGAGGCTGAGCTGCTAGACTTTTATTAGGAATGGAACATAAGATACCTTCAAGTGTGAGAGTCGCTGGAACCTCTGGCAAGAATGAAGAAACTTTACTGGGCCTTTTCCCTCTTCCTGTGAACCACATTTTATGAAGTTCTCAACTAACTGTTGCTTATTTCTTATGCCATGCTAATAAGCAGATACTTAGAATTTAATGATACACTTTATGACTACACCAAATTACTTAAGTGAGACACCGTTTCTGGGTTTGGCTATTTGCCTACGAGGTGCAGTCACCCCACAATAAGGGCAGGCAGTGGTGGTTTTACCTTCCACTCCTGTTTGCAGACAATTCCCAATTTGTTGGAGTTCTCAAGGTAACAGGGTGAACCAGCACAATTACCTGGTGTCCTGGCCATGACCCTGCCTCTGACGTTACCGGTCTGAGAAGTCACAGCCAGTTTCTGTTGCAGCAGCTACTTCTGTTGGGCAGCAGAAGCTGGCACAGCCCACGGCAGAACTGGCCAGAAACTAACGCTCTGTGCCTATGCGTCTATGTATGTTTAAATACATACAGAGATCGTTCCCAATTCACATGTTCTTCACGCTGGCCTGGAGGATAATTTGAAATTGTCTGCATGTCACTGAAGACAGGAAAATTTGGTCCCTAAGCCCATGACAGACAGGGAAATGTCAGTAACTCTTGCACATCTTAAGGAAAGTTAGAGACAATGCTGAAGACCCAATGATTAAAGCATGAAACAACTTTCAAGAAATGCCAATAAGGGATTTATATATCTCCATTTGTAAGCCACCATCTGCACTTGATTTGCCATTTGCCATATGGCAAATCAAACAGGAAAGACTTCATATCTTTCCTCGACATGAGCTGAAGTTCAGCCAGATGAGTGGAAAATCTACAGCGCAGCTGCCGACTGTAACTTGGGTTACTGTGGGGGGTGCAGGGGGATACTTAATGCAGGGTGTCTTGAGCTGTATTTTCTTCAGCAGGTCAGGAGCAGTCAGATGTCATGTTTATGGATCAGAGCAATCAGATGATAATATTACCAGATCTAGCAAGCAAGGCTGCTACTAACATAGATGCAGTTCACAGGGTATTTTTTTTTAATTGAAGTCTGTTTCTGAGTGCAACTGAAACTATATACATTAAAAAATTACTTTTGCAAGCATTTGTGAATTCTTGCAGTGCTGCTGTTGTCCACTATTACTAGTTACATTTTACAGATGAGAAAATTTAACTTTTCTGTTTCAGAAGGAAATTCCACCAACACTTATTCTTGTCATCAGACATATATTATTAAATGAGGTTGTTCATTTACGGAGAGCATAAATTTGTTTTCAATTAATTGTCCAAAGCTGTAGAGCACTCGTGGCTATAGCTAGGATGAGAATTCAGGAACTGCTGAGCAACATCACACTACCTAAGCACTGACCCATCTATTTCCATATCCATACTAATATGAAAGCCATAGGACTAGTCCAAACCCTTTCACATAGGGAAATGAAATATAACACAAACAACACATGACAATGTCAGCAAAACCTATGTCAGGAAGAAATTCAGGCTTGGTCACTCATTTATTCACATTAGTCAAACTGCTATCGGTATATTACAATGCAAAGCTTTGGAAGACTTTAGTCAAATCAGGAAGTTTAAAGATTAACATACTGTTAAAGCTTGAAATATGATGCTTATCAAACTTGTTGGCACGTAGAGGTTGAGAAGAGGTGACAGTTTGTAACATCAAATGTGTTACTCCGTATCACCAAAATTATGTAGAGTGCAAAGGTTTATCACATGGAATCCAGACCACAAAAATTTTCATCCTTAACCCAGTCATGTTAAAGATCGTCTCTTTTTAATTAACAAAGGGGGTTTATTTTGTGATATGGCACCTTTGCAAATCCCATGATACTATGTTGAAATGCGTGAAAAAGATTTCAGTGAAGCCAGAGGGCAATTTTTACAAAATCATTATATACATTTGGTAATATAATTTCTCCAGTGCAAATTTTGGCCTGGTCGTTCTCCTTTACATTCATTCCAGTTAACACACTGTTACAACATGGATTGAAAAATACAATTTAAAAAGAATTAAGAAGTACCTGCCAGAACATTTGAAAGCAGAAGCAATGCAAAATAATATACTTCTGTCTTTATATAGTTCTCCAAGTTTTGCTGTTTTTTAAAGAAAGACAGGAAAAGCCAAGTCAGCTAGCTCTCTCCATCTTAGCAACATTTCACTTCCATTGGTGTATTATCTTTCCCTCAATTATTTCCCTCTTAATGCTCTTCAGTGTCTTCATCAGTTTTTTGAAGAAGCCAAACAGCACAAATCTCTGAACAAGTGCACCCTTACTGACATGAGAGCATAGAAACACTGCAAGATTTTTTACTTATATACTTCCTGACTAACATCCTCCAGAGTTCAGATTGCTTCATGGCATGTCCTTTCTCAGATGTAATAAATATAATAATCCAAAACTTGAGCCAATGAAAAAAAGTAGAGAAAAAATTAATAATGAAATAGTATCGTAAGTGGAATGATGTGAACTGATTTTTTCAAAACAGTTTTTTTTCCTTCTAAAACTGAGCTAAATGTTACTCATCGAGCCAAATCTAACAAAGACTTAAACTGGACCATGTCCTGGCCCACAGTATCACTACACATATACACGCACAGAGCAAATAAAGCTGAAATGCTGCAAAAATTGTGATGAACTGAAAGAAATCACTAATACCACAAAACAAGTTTTAAGGGAAGGATACCGTAAAGTTAATTCACCAGCAATTTCTAAACAAAATGAAGGCCTAATTAAGATGTTTGGCCAAGGTTTAGTACTTATATAAAGAAGGCACAAATACATTCTCCTCCCTGAAGATAAATCAGTGTGTAATTATTACAAGGCCAGCAGACTGGGAAATTAAGAGGAAACCCCCCCGTGTTACAGGCCCCAACTTGCCTGTTACCTGTATTCCTGCTGACTATCTAGAGCATTGGTCTCTGCCAAAAATCAAGATGAAATTTTAATGTAATGCAATTTCCTTGTTTTCAAGAATGAACATGTGAATGCAGAATGATAATTCAGCCCCATTGCACCTTCATTTGTATAGTCTCTGACTACCAAACACTTTTAGCAACCCAACTGAAAAGGAAATCCTATGGTCCTGTCAGTCACTGCTCCCGCAAGTGAGATGCAAAGATGGCAGAAGTTCGCCATTTTATAGTAAAGCTAGAAATAAAGAATATATTTTTTGGAAAAATATAAAATATAAAATAGTATTTTATAGCAGTACTGTAAAATCAAGTATTGAACACTATAGCCATCCCACCTGTGTTTCACTTAAACTGAACTGTTACATGCTTCACTGGGAAGTGAACTGTTTTTAAGGTAGGGAATAAAAATTAACCAAAATTAATTTGACACAAACCTGTTCTAAATGTCTTTATATCTGTGGGATTTGGGTTATGCCCCTCAACTCAAGTGCACATATTCTAACAGATAATCAGCAGACATAAGCAGAAAACAGTAGACATTTTATGCTCCAAATACACAACATGATCAGAGTTTATCCTAGGAAATCCTTTCAGATTTCTCTGAGTTACTGGTGGACAAAATCCTAGGGGGAGGAAAAGAACAAAGGACTGAACCCCATAACCAGAGCTGTAAGTCTTGCATCACACTATGTTATTTTTGGGTGCAGGAGAAACGTATTTCATGTGCCCTGTCATGCTTCTTGGGAAGGAATTCTGAAATACTTTCTGCTCTTCCTTTTGAGTAGCTCATATTCTGTTCCAAATCATTTAGCAAAAGCTCATCTGAGAATGTAAACCTGGTTGCATAGAATTTAGTATCTGGCTTGGGATGTATCCATAATTACTATTGTTGTTGTTGTTTCTCACCAACGTGAGTCACCATCTGGCAACAAACTGCAGTCCAGGAAACTTCTATAACTTCCCCTTAATTTAGTTCTTCGGGTTTCTCACCCTCGTTTAGCATGATATTACCAGAAACCAATCCAGATGTTACAGGGAGAGGCAGGAGATAAGTAGCTACTAACTGGCTCAGACAATTCTCTGTAAGGGTTGGATTCACAACAGTTACTTTCAGACACAACTGCAAGCAATCAGGAAAAACTTAAGAGTTCTTTTAACTGGAGAATAATTAAATGAATAATTTATACAGGTCATGATTCAGCCATGCATTTAACTACACAGTTATCTTTAAGGGTATATTGAAATCAACTTGCAACTGAGTATTAGCGCATATGTTAAATTAAGTCATGTTTCAGAATTTTGTGGAATCAGTGCCTACCATGTGACGGAGAAAACACATTTGTGACACATGGATAGTGGCTGGACTGTAAGTCTGAGTCCGTTTGGTCTCAAGTATGCTTGAGTTGGGATTTAAATGAGATGGGAATAAACTGCACCAACGCTAAGCTGAAGTGTACTACAGCTCACTTAAAAAATTAATTCTATTAAATATGGCTAAAGGAAGTAACTTTCCCCCTAGAAAAAAAGAAGATATAAAAGTAGAAGAAAAAAAAGAAAAAGGAAAAAAATTCAGGACATGTTTAAAATTAAACATCAGTGTTTTCCCAAGCACCTCCGCTCTCTAGTGAAGGCAAGTCTCCAATCTGAGAAGCAAGTATGTTTGCAAAGGTCTTGAATTCTTTGAATTCTGGCAACTGAAGTTCAGAGGTGATCTCTTTAGTCGAACAGAAGACTTTCATGTGCCCTTCTATCTTGGAAGACACTTTGCACATCTATAGGTTATTAAAAATTTCTGTGATTGATTCTGGCCATCTCTTTTTCCTTTTCTCAGCGTCTCCTGCCAGGGTCACACTGGAGCAAGAAAACGATGGCAGCATTTACAAGCTTCTTCAGGCCCCCTGGGCTCAGGGCACTTCCCTTACAATCCAGAGGGCTTTTCTGACGAATGCCAGACATCCACAATCCCCTCTTTTGTAGTGATCCCTACATACAAACTCCTAAGCTGACCACTGCAGCCCAGGGAGGTGCATCTAACACATTTTTGCAAAATGCGTTAGGGTGTTGGGGCACACGGGTACCATATGGTCACCCAGGGCTGAAAGGGACACAGTGCCCTGCGTTTCTCAGATTACTCAAAGTCAGTGCTATCACCAGAGAAGTTTTAGGCATAAAAAAAACTTACTTATTTAGAAAGCCCAGATTTGCAATAATAGGACCAAGTTAGAGAAGAACCACATGCATTGTTTAGATCCTTAACAATAATTATCCTCTTTAGCACTTCTTTCAACTCAGCTTGGGAGTTTGTCTAATTGCCCCCTCCTAGTCACTGGGGGCTGGTGTTTCCTGGGGTGTTCGTAGCGTGATGTGTTTCTTAGACTTATGGGTAGAGACAAAGTGGGAGCTCATCAGGCTGTGATCATTAAAGAGCGCTTTAAACCTGCTCTCTTTACTGGTTTAGAGAGTCACTGTTCTCAGTGACTCTCTGCTCAGAGTCACTGGCTTTAGCTTAACTACAACCACCTCTTTTTTTCCTGCTTCCCTTGCTCTCTTTTTTTGTGCGTGGGCACAGGGGTATCACATGATAACATGGGGCACTGAGCTTTCCCCTCCCTTCTCTCTCCTTAGAGTGTTTTAATTAACATTTCTATTATATGCACTCATTACCACATTCCTGGCTTCAGCTTTAAACTGGTCATTCTTGTTACAAGCCCTCTAGGACATAGTGGTAAAACTTTACACATCTTATATTATAGCAATTATTAATCACAGGTACATTTTAGTGATTGAACTACAGCAATTGCTACCAGTCTAAACATAATACTTAAACAGAAACAAATGACAATACTGGGAATGGCAGTACCTGCATAGGGCAACACTCTCTTGACCCCATTAGTTTTATAGGATCCTTTGGGGGCTTTATCACAACTACAACTACTCCACAGCCCCACTGTGTCTGGGCAAGTAAAGTGCTTCTGTGGCAGAGCAGGTGTGTTGGATGCACTTATTAAGGAGAGCAACTGATGACTGAAGTCTACAATTTGGACGGTGGTTAGGAAATACTCCTCTAGAAAGCATGAAGCAAATCAGAAAATACTTATTGGCAGAGATGGAGAGGGGCAGCATGATCTCTCTTTAAAGGCTACAAGATCAACACTTGCAAAAGAAGAGCTGAACTTGGGCAAATCCTTGAAGTGGAGCTCCACTGATGCTTTTTGCCAAGAGAAGCACAAGCAGTCAATAAAAGGAGGGACTATATCTTCCAGCTGGACTTTGGCTCTTCCGCCCATCTCCTGCACCAACCTGGTACAGCCAGAAAAGCTATCTAGCTAACAAGTATCTTTGTTGGTATTACTGGTTACCTTTCAATTGGATCCATTCCCTCTCCAGACCTTCTGTGTGGGTAGAAGAAAGGCTTTTTCTGTACTCGTATCAGCTCAAAGTGACTGTAGGAACACATTGCTAGCCTAACTGTACACTGGTGGTGTTGCAATATTTTTTTTCTGATAGAACTTCACCCTTTTTGTGTTTGCCTGAGCTTAGAGGGTGATTAGTACGCATTTTATAAGTATGTGGAACAACTGAAATAGGAAGCTGAAAGGGAGGCTTTATATGCAGGCTTAGCCTAGTGGGAATAAGTTCGTTCTTAGACCCCTCTAATTGCTTTAATAATTAAGAAACAATTTTGCTAAGCTATATTATACTTGATTTTAATAAAATCACTCATGTAGAGCCAAGAATTTAAGCAGCACTTCATGTGCATACAAAGAAAAACACATCCCTCTTCAGTTGTGCCTTCAGGAGAAATTAATAAAATGTGTGCACATATCTAAACTGAGTTTTAAAAATCTCCTCTATGTTTATGAATTTCTTCTATGCTGACAAAATGAATGACGTCGGTCAATAAGTGCCCTAACCATGCCGCTTTAGGCACTTATAGCTCTGATGCAGAAAAGCACTTGGCCGCATACTTTATTTTAAACAGTTAAGTGATCACATTAAACTCAATGGAACTTCATATAGACCTAAAATAAAGCATGTTCTCAGGCAATTTTCTTCTGGGGGCCTCTACTTTCCATTGTTTATGTAAGTCAATAAATTTTCACTCTAAGTTAAAATTAGCCAGCATTTTCAAATTCAAGACAATAGGAGACGTCTGATTTGCAAGGGGTGGAGGCTTGGCAGCTTCGTGTCTCAGACTTGACATTCTAGAAATAAGGCTTGAAAACCTCCCATATATATCTTGAAAAAAACTCCGATCTGTTTTCATGTCTGGCTGCTGTGAAAACCCAGGGTGGCTCCACTGAAAAAAAGAAAAAACCCTCTTGACTGATCCCACTGAATTTCCTACACTTTGGGTTATTTCTTTACATTTCCTTTTCTCTACACATTCCCGGGGTCAGTGACATCCATCAGTGCCCTCCATATCCGGTTCAGTTAGGAAGCCTTTTGGAATATGAGATGTTCGCATGGTGAATGTAAGTAAACCCATGAAAAGCATCTACTAAGGTCAAAATTAAGTGCCATTTATCTAAACAGGTCTGATGCAGAGAGGTACCTATCCTGGAATATATGTGTGTCCCAGCCACAAGTAAGGAAGCAAAGAATATATATATGAAAAGCATGGTTTATAATTTTCCTTTTAAAAACGTGATGCATACAAAGCATTTTAAAAAGCATAATGCTTTTTAAAGGGCTATTAAAAGAGTTTCCTCATCAACCTACGTTTGGAAAGACTTTCTTTTAGCTGCATGATAGCTCAAACAATACGCTCATTCTCTATGTCTAGTTATTCAGTTGCCATGAGTAAAGCAACATTAGAAATAATTTGGGGGAAAAAAAGCCCAACAAATGCTGCCACAAATGGCACCTGGAATGAAAAAAACACCTTTTGCACCACATCAAGGTAAGATTGTAAAGTTAGTCCCTACGATTGCAGCCAGCTGCTAGAAGGTTAAACATTAACCTGACCAGGTAGCAATTTCTGTGCCTTTGGAAAACATATGTTAATCCCAAGGAACTGCCAAAGTCAAGAATATTTGTCTTCTGTAGCTGTAACTACAGCTGTTTAGACGGCTGTGCTGGGCAAAATGTCCTGCAGACAGCTTTTCGCTTATATTTTCTTTGTCACTAGATGTCACTGTACACACAAGTGTGTGCCTGGGACTCCAGGCAATCTGGGCACCGATGGCCTGAGGACATGGGACGAAGTAACATCATATTTGAGCATTGCTGTTTGGCTTTCACTTTTGTCATCTGGACTTGCATCCATTTCAGTTTTCACTTCATTTTGGAGCAGAAGCAGGTTTATTCACTTTCACAGTTGATTTCAGGAATAATTTCTTTTTTTTTTTTTTTTCTTTTAACATTGAGAATTCCATAAACGAGACACTTCAGTATACTCCAGCTCAAGCTTGACAAGCAGAGGAGCTGGCATTTGAGCTACTGCAGAAAGGGAGCTCCTGCTCACACCCCAGATGGGCCAGCCAGGCTGAGTTTAAAGGACACCTTCCCATGAGCTACTGCTCGGCGTGACGCCAAGGAGCAAAACCTGAATTACAACTGGAGTTACTAACAATCATAACTGAACTAAGGGTGCAGTAAAAGATGCCCACATCAGTCTCCTGAGCTCGGATGCAGTCACAAGTGAGCCCATTCCTGCCATGTGCAGGCAGCCAGTGACCGGGATTCATCCTGCTAAAACACGTCTTCCCACAAGACTGAAACTCAGTTTACAAAGAAAACCAGCTCAGGATCCATCTATTGTAGTGTATCACAGAAGCCCTTTGCCCGTAATGAATTACCCAGCAACAGATATATTGATATCTGTTGTCCATACACACACTGAAAAGCAGTTGACAACGTTTTGCCAATAAATATCTTTCAAACAGTGACTTTTCGGTGAGCATCTTGTGAGATTTTTGACTAAGCCACATAATTTGTGTGCTCTCTGATCGGAGACTGAAGCAATATGAACAAGAAAGTGAAAATCAAAGTGATTTCAAGACAGCTGCACCAATTTCTCATTAAAAGATACTTGAAAATAGCTGTGTGATTTTTACTTTTTGGCAAACTTCCTTTTGGACAAAATTCATTTACTTAAACATTCACAGATATTAAATTACACGAGTCACACAAGGAATTAAAGTGAACGCACGGGGATAGATATTAACTGTTGTAAAACAACACTACTCCAGAGACTTCAGATTTACATCAGTTAGGAATTTGGCGAGCAGGTTTTATTTGGTTCCATGTTCATAGATGATTTCCCATTCATCCAGATTTACTAGAGCTTGTTAAAATTCTCTTTAACAATTTTAGATAGGAAGCTCTATAAACCACTGACTTTAGGTTTTTGTATAAGAGATGATACATTTGCAAAGAAGTTTTTATTGCTTCAAGATAGGCTCAAGTGTGGGAAACACACAGAACGGCAAAGGTAGATTAAAGTATCTTGATCCTTAGCTACTATGCGATGTAAGAGGAATAAAGGCCCATTTTATAAGTCCACACCCTTTACCTTAGAGGTACTTACGGTATCATGTTGGATTTGGTAAATAACTAGAATCAAGAAGCACAAGGGGTAGAAAGACTGCAGGAAAAAATAGTGTCTTCACACAGAAAATTCTCAGTGATAAAATCTGAATTTGCAATTTGTTTGCACTAAGAAAAAAATTGGCAATATCTCCATCCTGAGACTAGAGAAGCATCTGAGCATTTCCAGCTTCCTGCAAATGCATGTAAATTTACAATCTGGTCTACAAAAACGTTTATGCATGTGATTCTGACATTTGTTTTCAAGAAATATTTATACACAGTTAATTTGAAATATTGAGTACTTAGAACATGAACGAGAAGCAGTCATTACAAAAGGCATTCATATAGAAATTCCAACATAATACCAATATTGCCCAGTTATAGAATACCAGATTGGCTGAACCAGTATCATCCTGTTATTTATGTCAGAAGATAGTGCCCATCTTTTATCTCTATCTCTAGATATTCCATAGCTTTTATTTTTCAGAGAAAAGTATCTCTATAAACTTTTGCTGAAGAGAAAGAAGCCTGTCAATGCTTACCCAGATCCCTCCAGACAAACTGTTTCACATATTTCGCAGGTTTCCTTTTAGCACAACTCACTAGTGACTTTTTGCAATGCTTATTCTATTCTACACCCCAAACTAGATAACCTTCGTTCTTCTTAGCAGTCATCTGAATAATCCTTTTTCTTCTATGGCAAACAAAATCAACATCTGATATATTCTGCCCTCTTCCTTCCACACCAGCTTCATTTTGCCATGGCCTAGTTCAGAAAGCAATTAAATTTTCTGTAGCAGCTGATTACCTCAGTTCAGCAATAAAATAATTTCAATTTCAACAATATGTAAAATTGAATGAGAACAGTGGAGCAGAATAAATTTTTCAGTAAATTAAATTGTGTCTGAGTATTACTAAAAATGTTTCAAAGGTTTTATCTAATATCTAATATCTAAAGCTACCATTTTGGATCACCTTCAAAATGATATGGGCAACTCTGTCATGTTAATTTTCTAGCAACATAATTACCAAAAGGAGTAACAGCACAGGAAAGAAATAAACCTAACAAGCCACTTGCAAAATCACTATAGTTCTCCTAGAAAAAGAAAAATTCTTCAAAATTATTCTTCGTATGAAAAGAGCATTGTATAATTACAAATTTGGTGATTTCTAAAAGAGGCTTTGAAAATAATTTGTGAAGGAGTGAAGAAACATGAAACAGTGAGAAGGCTGCCCTGGGCTCTCTCCCTGGCAATCCCCACATCTCAGTCCTGTCTTGTGGCAGGCACCTACCCACAAGCGACATCCTCAGCAGACTAGCCCCGGCACAATGTATCCACAGCTTTTTGGGAGCTAACTTTTGGCTGGCCAGATAGTTAAACAACAATTGGGCTTTGGAAGCTGACTGCCTCCCCTCCCCAGCATCTTGTAACTGAGGCGCCATGCAGTTCCACAGAAAAATGGTCCCACTGGAGATCCTTCTGAGACTTTCAGCAGTTACAAATTGTCCATGTATAATATATCCCCTCACATCCATTTGCAAAGTGCTGGACAGACAGATGAAAGGACAAATCCTAACCTATCCTTTTCCTTAGGGAACTGCAAAGCCCTCAATGAACGTGTTACCTTTGGAGTCACACCATGGGAAGGCAGGCCAGGAAGAGACACGTACAAAGGACTGCTTCAGGCACTATGGAGCAACAGGGACTAGAGGTGTAATTAAGACTGGCAAGGGCGCATTTAGTAACTAAGAGAAGGCAGGAGGGCCCCAGCTGATGGAACCAAAGAGATACTCATATCCAGATTTTGCCCATAAAACCTATACTGAGGTGTGTACTAATTGCACATAGTACCAGAGCCTAGTAACTAAGGTATTAATTCCAACAGTAATTGAACAGTTGCTTATACCAATGCTGCACTCAGATAATGTTGCCCACACAAGACCCGTTTAATCTGGAGTCATTTAAAAGCCCATTTTTAGAGCTTATAGGTTGCTATTTTTCTACTCAGGAAGAGTGTCAAATCCCATTGCTATTCACAACCCTCAACAGAGAGAGGGGAAATCAGAAAGACCTGCGGGTAGACCACTTTCTCCCTCTACTGCATCTGAGGTTTATTTGTCCAGTGCTCTTGTTGTGATCTCAGGGTCTAATGCAAATGCAAACGATGAACAGACAGTGGCCTATCCCTTGATACTGAACCTCATCCTGTGTATGTGGCCTTCTTTCGTCCTCTGTATTGATTTTTAGGCTAATGGTTTTCATGATCCACAGCTGGAAACTCGAGCATCTCTTCAGTAGCCAGTGTACATCACTACTGCATCAGCTGCTCTACTGAGGTAAAAATCAAAGGTGAGCAAATTGAACCAGGATTTTGGATGGACACTTTGAAGGCTGGGAAATCTCTTCCATTAACCCACTTTGACAAGAAGTTTGCTCTCTCCTGCTTCAAGAAATCTCCCTCGGCACGTTTGCTGATGACTGCTGCTGAGTAATCAAGGCAGTGGCTTGTGTTTAGGCCTGGGGGAAGGAAATAAAGGGTTGGGATCCAGAAATAGAAGAAGAGAGGAATAAGACTTCAGATGTTGCTCTGAGTAGCAGCAGTCTCAGTGAGGCCAAAATTTGGCCCTGCAACTTAATTTTTACTAGAAAATATCATGACACAGGGATCACAGACATTTTTGAATAGTTTGTTGAATGCACATGAAGGGGCAGTGACTGCTTACTTGTCCAGTAAATCGGTGCAAAGATTTCTCAGCTGGTTCAGATAAGCCTTTGCCAGGCCCAAGGTCAGCTCTTCCTAGACTGAGTTTGGTTTGTTGGGACATCCTTGGATTTTGTCACTGACGTTACCAGGACGTTGTTGAAGCTGTTTGCCATGTTCCACTGACTAATAGTCTTACAACTGCTTTTCTCAGAAAGGAAAAAAGCTTGCATTATCTTTAAAACAGGTGCCAGTAAAACCCATTTTTGACAACTGTTTTTTCCATCTAGGCATACTGTAGGCTAGGTGACGGCTCACCTGCCATCAACACATCAGGAACTCATTCAGCTCTTACACTGCTTTCTTTTATTGTACTGTGACTGCCCTGTGGCGCATATAATCATCTCCGAGCAGTTGGCCTGAGGCAATTAGTGGAATCCCTGCCCCTCAGGTAGGGAATAAATAAAGGATCTGTCACCACCAAATAAGCTGTGAAACAAAGCTCCAAGGACGTTTGCTGAAGCAGGTGACCAAGAAACCAAAGCTGCTGAGCCACTAATGTACTGTGATGGAAATTAAGTGTATGATACAACTTGGCTGCCAGCATCCTTAATTACAGGACATGGCATCATTTGATTCACAATGGAATAAATGGATATATTTATATATTTGGAGGTTTGAATGAGGATTTCCTGATTTCCTGATGAAGTCATTCCTTTATTACAGCAGCACCTTTCATGGCCCTCTACAGCTAAGGTCAAGTCAGCATTTCCATTAAAAATATCAAACCTATTTTCAGGGCTTTACTATTACTCATTTATAGAAAACCTCTGCACCGGATAAGACTTGGCACATGGGGCCTCAGTCCAGGGTAGAGAAAGGGAGAGGTTGAGATTTTTCTCCCTTCTTTGCTTTAAGGACACAAATAAACATACAAATGCTAAGTAGTAGCAAATGATGTTTTTTAAAGACTAATAAATCCTGCATAAGCTTTCTCCTATAAATCCTAAACACAGACTTCTGCTCTGGAGTGCATGAGGGGAGAATATTAAAAATTATTAAGCATTTTTGTCTGGGAAAGTAACTGCTTCCCATGTGCAGTGACTTCTTTTCCAAGACTAATTTTACAATGGATTTTATTAACTGAAGACTCTGCACAATTAATACAACAGACTGCAGACAAGGGCTCAGCAAAGTAAACAAACCCAGAATTTTGTTCCAGCATTGCTCTTGCATTGGTGTAAATGCAGAGAGCTCTCCCAGAAGCAGCAGATCCCCATGGGTGTAAGACCTCTGCCAGGGAGAGGAGGAGTCAGGTCCTGTGCACTGTATCCCGGGAGCCCTCCAACAGGAGACTGTAATGACTTCAAAGGAGCTGTTGTGCTCTTTCATGGGAATAATCAACGTACAATGCAACCTTGTTTACCCAAAAGGCTCAGGTGACACTTAGGACCTCCTGATAAAAGGTGGTAGGGATGAAGGAGAGAAAGGTCCATACGGGCATGACAAGATCACCCTCCAGGGACCAGGAATCGCCTCTGCCAGATGAAAATTGGGAGGCCACGTCCCCTGAGCCATTTGGCCAGTCCTCTCTCTGCAGCAGACACTTTTTGGAACTCAACCTAGTCTTGAAAGCAAGCTCCTGCCAGCCTGGCTCTTGCTGCAGCATCGCAATGACGAGGTTTCCTCCTGACGCGTGCAGCGTCAGTGCAAAAAGCATATCTGTCCAGGACCTCTGCAATGTGGCATGGACCCTGCCGTGCCCCATGCACCCACTTATGCTTTGGTCTCTTCCATTCTGTGGACGGAGGCTGCACAAGGAGCCTCTCTGCAGCCTGCCCCACCCTCAGCCTTGTTCGAAATGCCACGCTTTGAGAGTCAGAATCCTGTGCTTGCAATATCCAGGAAGGGTGGAGGAGCTTGAGCTGTCAGGAGCCTTGCTGGTTGATTATTTAATTTCTTTCTGCTTTGTGCTTTCTTTTATCTGCCACTCTTGGGACCAGAGCCCTGGGTCAGAGTCAAATTTGATTACGATGGTGCTCTGCAAACACCTCCTAAGAGCTTTTCCCTGAAAAGGAGACCACCTGAAAAGAGACCCACTTGGCTAAAATTGCACACCCACACACTGGAATTTTCGATTTCCTAATGACTTGCCCTTTGCCTGATCATCCTGCGCACACTGCTGGTAATGAGCTGGCCCCATGTTTGGCTGTACTGTATTCCTTTTGGCAACTCCACACAGCTCTTCTGATGTTTTCATCAATTCAAGTTGAAGGGGAAATCCTGAGCAATATGCTGTTCCTAAAAGATGGTAGATGGGGCGGATTTTGGACTGCAGCATAGCTACATGAAATGGAATGAAGGATCAGAGATTACAAAGGATTTATTTAAGGACAAGATGAGAGTAAATTTGCCATCTAGACTTTAAATTTTGGCACTGTTCTTTTTTTACATTTTGCAGACCCCATGAACATGGAAGGTGTTGCAGCAACTGGGTCTTTGGTCTTATGGTGACATAGAGGTCCCCGTAATTTGAGAAGCTGTGTTTGGGTGTTTTGCTTTGTAGAGTGAGATTCCTGAGCTAGGGAAAAAAAACAAACAACAAACTCATAACAAAAACCCAAACAAAACCCACCTGTGAAATATTATGTTTTTCTCTTATTTAGTGACACAAAGGTGATAGGATGTTTGGCAATAAGGAGCCAGATGAAGGAAGGATTAGACGGACACTGGCTTGTCTTCTGCATCGCTGTCACTGACAAAGATGAGCTCACAGGCATTTCACTCACAAAAGGAGAAGCTTTCTAATATGACTCTGCTTTTGGCACTAAGGCTGCGTCCACCAGATCTAACATACTCCCGGGGCGTGATGAGCTCAGACTTACTGAAAACTGGTCTAATGGAAATGGTGGTTCTAAACCCTGTACATCAATGGGGACCATTTCAGAATGTCTCCAGGACATGCAGCACAGATGTGCCAGAAGAAACTACATGATGATTAACCTCAAAAACATTTCTAACGCAGGCAGAGTCTAGGGTAATTCCTTTCCTTGTAGCATATTCAGTACTGCCTGGCTAGAGATACTGTCTTTTCATCCAGAATAGTCCCATATAGCACAACTAAACATGAGAAACAAGAATGGGTAAAACAGCTGTTATATCCCCCCAAATTCTATTAAATTCTTAAGTATCAGTCTTAAATACCATATCTGTTGCTTATTCGGAGCCCCATATTCAAAAGAAGAAACCAAAGCCAACGAAGTTGCTCCAAAATGGGTTTGCATAGTGATATCAGGCTCACAGTGCAGTGGGAATACATTCCTGATCTCCTCAGGTACAAAAAGATATTCTGTGCTGTCAGAATCACTTCCATGGCCAAAATCAGAAGCTGGTGATTGCCTAACACTGGCAGATTTTGTGCTCTGCCTCTAATGCACTGAAATCCTTGATGGGTTTTTTTTTGCACAAATCTGCTTGTCTAAGTGGAAGGGAAGACTGTAAAACATTGAGTGCCTGTAACAAATGTTTCATGCTCGCTAACCTGGACCAGAAGCCAACAATCGATGTGCTCGGTAACATTCTTGCATTGCACTAACCATTGATGAACGCAAACTAATTACTGCAGCCCCTTCTACCTGAAACGCACGCCCTGCTAACGCACACAGCCTCTCCAGACGAGTCCTTTAAGAACATGGGGACATCCACACCAGCGCAGGATCCCACCCAGCCCCAGAACTGATCCTGTCTCTAACAATGACCAGTAGCACAGACCCAGGGATGGAGTATGAAAAATAGGGCAATAACCTGAGTACACTCTAGCAATAAGAAGCGCTGCCTGACATACACAGACTCGAAGTAGACAGAGAAGACTGAAGACGCTGTTTGCTATTTGCACTTTGGAAACTTTATGCGCTCTTGGTGCAGTGACCTACAGAGTAAGGAATCCCTAAGAACTCATTAATAGGTGGTGTCTCATATAGCTCCACTGAGACTGAAAATGAGAAATAAAACACAGACTATTTGGGAGAGTTGCCTGTACATTTCACTGAAACATTTCAGATTTCCAAATGTTTCCTATTATTTATCATTTTATATATTTGCTCTTTTGAATTCCAAGGTAATGGGCCAAGTCTAGGAAGACTAGAACAGGATCCAACCAAACCAGAAAAGAAAATTAAATCGTCACTTTGCTAAACATGACTCAAGCCCACAAAAGCAAGAAAAAGTAGCGTTAAGGCTCAAATGCCATCTTGCCTCTGTCTGCTGCCTTTCAGGGAGTCTGCAAAGTCGGGGTGATTTCACGGGTCACACGCGATGCCCAGGCACCACAAGATAGGTTAAGGAGGGAGTCCCAGCCTTAACTCCGCATGTCGCTCCTTCTGTGGTTTCAAGTCAGACTCTCAATGTTAGTACAACCTATTTTTTGTGGCTTAATAAATCACATACTTTAGCTTATGTAATGACTCAGAGTGAGTGATTGTATTCTCTTCTGGCCCAGAGGTGGTGTGATCATATCCCAGCTCTGTAAGGCAATGGAAATCAATGGTTGCTGCTGGATCCATTTCAGGCAGGCTGGGGTGTGTGGAGGTGGTGAGGGGCTGGCTCAAACTTTGAAAGTTTACTAGTTCCAGATGGAGTTGTTTACAAAAAATAAAACATTTTTGAATCAGCTTGTGGTTCAAATCTCCTTCCTGACCTTCCCTTACCAAAGCAGACTAAGAAGACATGGCTGAGTCCTTCTACTGACTGACAGCCTGTTATACATGATCTAGTTTTCCCCTTGTTTTAAAACATTTTGCGAGTCCAACTACCTGCTGAAGTTTAAACATCCTTAAGAGCTGCACGGGGATGTGAAGTCACACGCTGCTCAGCGCCAAGGTTTGCTCTCCTGCACATCTAGCAGTGAAATCTGAAGCTGTTCACTGCTGCACACATCCTCCTCATTAAAAGGCTTTCCCATTACACAGAACTCTCTTGCATGAAGTACTTTGGCACCCTGATTGATTAAATCCCTTTGAAATCGTCTCCGTTACACCACATCTATGCTGCTGAGAGCGAGGGGGAGGAGTGGAGGGAGACTTGCCTGCGTTATAAACTTTCGGGCTGCCCTTCCAAGCTGCAGAAGGAGCAGAGAATAAGCAAAGGGCAGTTGTGGAGGGAGCCTGACTCTTCTGGTACAAGTGACAATGGCAAAGTCAGACTGAGGTCCAAGACTGAGCCAAACTCTTGCTTGACTCCACCTCGCCCCCAGCACCAAGGGCCAGACCCTGCCCATCTGGAGGGAGAGGCCAGCCGGAGTATTGCGCTGGTAAGGGCAGCAAAAGCAGCAGAGTGAGATGGCTGCCGGCAGCGCCAGCCCCTTCTCAGGAAGAACAGTCCAGGCAGAGTGGTGGCACCCCACATTTTTGTTATTCCAGCCACCACTCTGCCATCGTCCCTGCTGTCTTCAAGTGCTGGGGGCAGCGACCGAGAAAGGAACCTGCTTTGACAGATGTGTGGCAGATTTCCTCTGTGATTAATTGGTATAAGGGACAACCCACTGCCACAGCAACTTTGTTGAAAGCTCTTTCTTCCAGCAAACCTTGAAGACTTGGGACTCAGCCATGTACATTTACAGAAGTCACTAGTTTCTCATAAATAAGACTGAAGAGAATTTGTTGCAGGAACCATGTCTGAAAAATGCAAACCTAGTTTACAATTTGAAGGGGTTTTATTACTTTTTCTTTTTTTTTAATGAATCAAATCCATACATCATGTGTCTGGCATTGTTTGTACTCTGTGGGCAGCTTATAAGAAGCCAGCAAGAATGGCTGGTTTTCCATATACAGTTGCCCTGCTGTGATCCACAGAACCCCCCCCGCCCTCTTCAGAAGGCATCCCTCCCCTTTGAAAATGTGGCGCGCAGTTTCCTCTCACGTAACACAATCAGACGGGCCCTCATCACACCAATTTTCAGGGGGTTATACTCAGAACATGTGCAAAGATGCCGGTGAGAAAAATGTTTTGGTGGGGTCAAAAGCAAAGAAGCAGAATGTCTGCCTATAAGCATTTTGGGGGGACTGAGGCTTGCACAGCAAATACAATGCGCTATGTGACACACAGCAACACTTCCTGAGAAAGGAAAAAACCAACAAACAATATTTGGAAAAGTCTTCTGAAGAGGAGGGGGAATTAATGTATTTGCCCCATGTAGCTCATGTCAGTTTTCCCACTTGTAAACATGTGACTTTCCTGCCTGAAGACAGAGAGAAATACAGGCTAAAAGCTGTTTCCTCATCCAAATCCCAAGTCTCACGAGTCCAAGAAACAAAGACTCCAAGAAATAAAGTTTTAAAGCGAAAATAGTTCTCTTCAACTTCACAGCATACAAAAATACCGCTTTCAGTGCTCATAGACACTGCATGAAACACTCAAAATGAGAGTTCATCCTTCTGGAGAATAATGGAAAGAGAAAAAAAAAAAGTAAACTTCTAAGCTGCCTTTGCTCCAGCATCCTCTAACTAGCACTTCACATTTATCTTTTAGCTACAGTGTTTCACACATCTGATTTTGAAGAGCATTTTCATATTTCCCTTTGAATTATTATGTTTTCCTTGGTTTTCATTACAGCAATGAGGGGACCCAACACCCCTCATAATGAAAGGCAGAGCAAGGATGAACAATAAGAATTGCAACTTCCCACCAAAGTCTGTGAAAAAACAATTAAGCTTCTATCTGAGAAACCAGAGCGTGGCCCTGGGGGGGCCGGCAGCCACACCAGTTTACGGAGCTTGTGCCTACCCCACTTGCTGGTTCCCAGCGCTGAACTCAGCCTGCAGTCCCTCGGCTGTGACAAACCAGCAGTTTGTGAGGCTGCGCTGTAAACTGTGGCACCGAACGGGTCCAGGCTTAAAAAACGAACCTGGAACATAATAAACCCAGATCAATCCACTGATCTGGTTTAAATAAGGCCACGTGAATGGCTGTCAGGACGGCACTGAGGTGCTCAGCAGGGTGAGAATGAGCACCTGAAAGGGAAGTTCCTTAAACCACTATTCCTGCCACAACTACAGCCTGGTAGGCTGGATTTCATGGTGACATTTGGGCTAAGGAATGAAGGATCTGCACTGCAAAGCCTCTAAAATTCCTCCAGTGGAAGCAGTAAGAGAAACAGCCAAGTTTTACCCAGCTCTAACCATTGCTTTGCCTTTCCAGGCATAGTCATTTGATTGATCCAAGTCACAGGCGACAGGACTAGAGGAAATGGCCTGAAGTTACGCCAGGGGAGGTTCAGGCTGGATATTAGGAACAATTTTTTCACTGAAAGGGTTATCAGACATTGGAATGGGCTGCCCAGAGTGGTGGTTGAGGCACCATCCCTGGAGGTGT
>JAOXNO010000024.1:116077-204201 GCA_028565335.1 Limnodromus scolopaceus
TGTTTGTTGTGTGGGTGTTTATTTTTGTCAGAGTTAGGTTGATGGTTGGACAAGATGATCTTGAAGGTCCCTTCCAATCTAGAAGATTCTATGATTCTATGATTGAAGCACTCTGTACACAGTACGGACCCTCCATTACTGCCTCTGCCCTGGGCTGACACTCTGCTTTCCTACTTGCATCAGTTATTCTCCAGCTTCCCTCCCTGCCACCCTCTGGACTCCTCTGTATTCCAACGTTCTCTTTCTTAATTTTCTTTTGGATTTAAAATAAACCTTTTGAAGAGATATTTCCTTTCCAGTGTCATACTACAACACAGACCAGGTCTGCATCTGATTAGTAAATTCATCCCGTGCTGGTGTTTTTGTATCCTCAGTATCATGTACATTTAATAAAATGCTATACTCCTCTCTGTCCCCAGGTTCTTTTTTTTAGAGGGAAGATGCATGTTAAAGTGATAGGAATATTCTTGACGAAGAAAGGAAAAAGAATCCTGAAGTGGTTAAAGTTTCCGAAAGAGCCAGCAGAATTGGCAGAAAGCAAGCACACTGGTCACTGAGCACTTCCACATCTTCCAGCTGTATTTGAAAGCCACAAGCACCTTTGAAAACAACCAGGATGCTTCCAGCTCCCTCTGAAAACTGGGAGGAGTTAGCATTGCTGGTGCCTCCACTCCAGGAGCCCTTCTTAGGACCCAGAGCCACCAGCAACCTAGTGGCTGCCAGCCAAGAGCAGGAGGGGAGCCAAGAGCCAACACCGATAACAGAGAAGAGCCAGGAGAAAAGCAGTGTTTCTGCAGAGAAGGGAAGTGGACAGCAAAGTGGCATATCCAGAGGTGGAAGGAGCAGTAAGAACCATACACCTGGACAAGACAGGCAGAAAACAACAAAAGGAAGCAAACCAAGTATAGAAATAAGTGCCCAAGAGTAAGGCTAGGCGCTGGGGAAAGGTTGGGGTATGGAGGTGTGAAAGGCAGGGAGAAAAGGCATAAAGAAGACAAGGGAAGCAGCTGGCAAAGAGGCAGAAAAGGGAAGAGGAGAGAGAAGTGTGGGCAGGCTGTGGCCTTCAGCTGGTAACCTGGCTGCTGCTT
Organism: Limnodromus scolopaceus; assembly: GCA_028565335.1. Taxonomy (NCBI): domain Eukaryota; kingdom Metazoa; phylum Chordata; class Aves; order Charadriiformes; family Scolopacidae; genus Limnodromus; species Limnodromus scolopaceus. The sequence goes on from JAOXNO010000024.1 coordinate 117,166, forward strand.
TTCACACTGGGAAAAAAGCAGCAAGGAACCCAGGACAGCACTGAGCTCACACACTAAGGCGTCTTATGCTTCATGTGAAACACAACTCAGTAGTCCTTCCATTCCAACTGGGTTGCATCCATCCCTCTGCATCTTGTGTCCTGGCACAGAGGAAGCTCACTGCAAATCTTTACAGGACCATAAGTATCACCAGCCAAAATTCACACATATCCAGACCCTACCTCGAGGTAAAATGCATCAGTTGTGTTTGTGGATGGGGTATATTGGGGCAGACAGGAACAGGAGCTGATCTTGCAAATAAAATGTGGCCCAAAGGACAAAACCACTGGGGGGGTGGTCCTTGGTTCAGTCAAATTAGGTATTCTATCAGGATCTGTCAGCAACCTTTCCCAACATTTCCCTCAGCTCCCAGAATCAGCCCAGAGCTCAGATGTGAACAATGAAATGTTAATCTGATCCATTGCAGCCAGCAATTGAAAAAAAAACCAAAATCCCAGAAGTCACCTCTTCTACAAACATACCCATCTAAAAGGGATATTAGTTGATGCTTTTGCAAAGAAACGCTAAGACAAGGCTGCTTTTGTTATAAGAAAGATTCCCCAGTGACAGACAGCTGCTGTGCCATGCCATGCCCAAAACTGCAGATAGGAATTACCTCGCAGTAATTCGCAGAATTTGCAGGAATTACCTCGCAGAAACATCTCAGGCACCAGCATTTTCAATGTTTATCATCAACTGGTGAAATGAAAGGGGTCTCTGGCATTTCAGAGTGGATAGCCAGGAATAATTGCTGACACAACATCTTAGCTGGCACTTTCTGGAAGATAGCCTCCTTAAAAGTCAGAAGAAGAAAGCTTACTTAGAGTGCTTGCAGAGACGGCTTACGTGAAGGAACTGAAAATGAGCAGAAGGGCTGATAAAAGGCGTAGAGGTTTTACACAATAGCATATTCTCCTATAAACCACCTAATTCTTCTACTTGGTATTCATCACTGTCAGAAGCCTTTATAGCAGTGAATGAAGGCTTTATGCTTAGCCTCATTATCAGCTCAATGATAGAGGGCAAGCCATGCACATGAAGTTCAGTACCAGAGATATGTTGTTAAAATGCTGCAATTTGTCAGCATTTAGATAAACAAATGAGGGGCAGACCGAGTGTGTGAAGTGACCTCTGCAGCATTCACGGGATATTTTGCCACTTGTTCTGAAAAACGTATTCAAGTTGCTCGGGGGGAATGAGAAAACACTGATTTTAAAAAAATCTCTTTGACCAAGACGGAGGTTTACTCTCATTTTCTTTTAAGTTGTTTCTTTCTCTGTAACCCCATTCTTTGTTTACTATTGTGCTTCTCATAGACCCCCACATTCCAGTAAGGCTTCCTGGGCTTGATCCTGAGCAACTGGACTTGCCAGCACATTCCTGGTGGTTTATTTGCCAAGACAAGCTCACTGGCCTGTCACTCAGCAGCGTGAAGAGTTCAAAACCAACTAATAACCCATGTGAAACGATATCGTATCACAGTGACGTAACTGAAGGAATGTGCTCTTCCCTGCTTCAGCTATTACATAGAAAACCAAAGCATAAAAGAAAAAAGGAAAACAAAATCTTAAAAGATTTGACACTCTTTCCTTTCCATTGGGAAAGCTGATCTTTTTAGGTTTTATTTTCAGTAATATTTACTCCGAGGCTTACGCTTGCCTGTTTCCTGTCAATTCTTTCTCCCAGCACTTGAGTGAAACACGCTTGAAGAGAAGACAATGCTTCTTTGCAGAGGACTCCATTTCTCGGTTTCTTACAGAGTTTTTAATGATGCCGTGAAAGCCAGGCACCCGAGAAATCAAATCAAATGAATTGTAACACTTTCTGAAAAGCGAGATTATGCTACAATGGGGTTTCAATCACCTCCAAGAGAACATTTGTCTGAAATCAGGCCTTCCTCAGATTATACACAGCTGTTGAGCTGCCTAATGCTTTCACAGTTTTCCTATGTTGAAGGAAAACCTTGGTGGCATGGGATCACCATCAATCTCAATACCTCATACAAAGTGGAGTCACTAAAGTCTCATTTGCAGCCCCTTTTCTTTTTTGGCCTATACACAAACTTTTCTGCTCATTTGAAGAGAATTATGTGGGCTTAATTAAGTGTAGTAACTTATTGGTAGCACAGTGCCCAATCAATGAAATGTGCAGATGTGATGTGAAATGATGGGGCGATGCTGTTGTGAAGAATACAAATCAGGGTGACGGCTATTATTTGTACCCAAAAGAAGTTATTTGGGACTGAATTATCCCATTCATAGTAATTGTGGTGCACCAGATGGTTACAATGCATAAGAGTCTTCCATGTCCATAACATTTCTTCTGAGCACCTTTTCTTCTTCTCTAATTCACCATACGACGATTAGTTTCTTATTGGGTGTTTATTGAAATGAGGGGGCTAAGGAACAGATTTAGTGCATCAAGGAACAAAGGGGAGGGGAGACCTATGAATCAAAATAAGAGACTGCAGCTTGCTCTGTTGTTTTTCAGAGGCCTTGAAATAGTCGCCTTGCAGCTTATCTGCAATGACCTTCCCTCCCCTCCTTTCTCTCGCCTCCTTCTCTCCCCAAGTCCAGGAGATGTAAAGGTTTTCAAATCTGACCGGCTGCTGTGCCGTCTGTCAAAGCCTTTCCAGCCAAGTGAGCAGTTTTTCATTTAATTCACTGAGTTGTCCTCAATAAAATTAATTCCTTCTCATCGGCACCATTGAAGCAGGGAACAGGAACAAAACCAAACGAGGTTGTGAATATAGTGCTGGTCATTAACTAGGGGCACTGACTCTATCATCTGTTCATCCCTTCGTCTCATTGAGGTGTTTGCAATATAAAAGGAAAAGCAAGGCGGGTGGGGAGAAAGTGAGAACAGAAAAGCCTAAAGAGCCACGTTCGCAGCCAGACACAATCAGCTTATTTCCACCGCAACCAATGAAGCAGCAGCCATTAATACCAGGAGGATCTGGCATTTGCATCGGCACCATCCTAATGCTCTTGCCCTTCACCCACGTGAATCAGTTGGTGGGAGGTTGGGCAAAGGTATCTGAACACTCACACTTTGCCCGTGCAGAAAAAGGGGAGCAAGTAGGCACACATCACTCATCTTTACGTTTCCATCTTTGGGAAAAGAAACTTTCGGCCTGGGCTCAGGTGAAAGTCCTCCAGACACCTTCTGTCTTGGGCTTGTACTCCACGACTGGCAGCATGGTGCAGAGCTCTGTGCTTACAGCAGAATGGGAAGTATGTTGGGAGTGGGTTAGCCTTTTCCCTTGGCAATCATTACTTTCTAGCATCTTTTTACCTCCTGAGCCCAGCGGTGTCATGGCACTCCCGGACTGCCCTGGTGCAGGATAAGAAGCATGTAGGCTTTAGTTTTAGCGTACCCGTTGTTATGGTTACATTTGTTTGTTAAACATAATGATGGCCTTGGGAGCAACGTATTCATGACTCTCCTGATTAAGACAACGGCATAGCTCTGGTGGCGTCTACTTGAAACTTGATCATGTGGCTTCAGAAGCTGGCAACCACATCCTACTTCGGGGTTAGCCAAATAAAACTATATTTTGGTTTAGTGCTGCTGGCTTTGAGGAAATGATGGTTATGAAATTTGGGCCAGAGTTTATGTTTACTTAAACTAGGGCTGCCACGAGACAGAGTCCATCTCTCCTAACAAAGGAAAGTAGCATATGAAATATGTCTTTTTTAATAACATTTTTCAAAGGTGCTTTCCAACTTAAAGACACAGATACTATAGTGCGACACACACACTTGTGTTCCAAAACCTATATTAAAGTGACACTAAGCTGTAACCCACAAGCTCAAGTCACGCTATGCAAACTGTTTATTATTTGCAAATACATAAAGCTTGATGACATGTATCACACAGATCTAATTTCAACCGTGTCTTTTCTTTAATAAACAAAACATGTTGTACCAGCAGAGCTATAACCAAGTGATGATAACATCTGGTTTTCAGACCATGTACAGATCACAAAGATAACTTTTTTCTTCCAAAACAACAAGTAAATGGGGAAAAAAATCCCAAATCTGGCTTTTTGACCACCACTGCATAAGCAGGGACAGATTTTCAAAGATAAGTAAGAGTTTCACTGTTCCTATCTACTATTTTTTCAACCAGTACGCCTAACACTAATCCAGGAATTGAGCGTTTCTCTAAAATGTCTAGGTTCAAACGGACCATACGTGCTCTAAGACATTTCATGTCTATTTTACAAGAAAGATGAGGAAACAGAAGACTGCAAGGAATGGTTTCAGATTCCATTGTTTCCTTTTCTCGGCACAGGCCTGCTGTGGTGACTTCAGGTCCCTATAATTCTGTTTTCTATTTCAGTTACATTCTTCACCAAGTGAGATAAACCACTGCACTACACAAGGATTGGAACCTTGTCTTTCATATTTATCCTAGCTCAGGATTAATACTTTATACTGTCAGACCATGTCTCAATAGCCTGTTGGGAAGAGACCGGAGCCAGAGACCTTCTCTAGTACATCCCTGGTCTGGACAGGCAGAAGACAAGGAAACCTACCTCACAGCTTAGATGCAGACCTGCTTTGCCACCAGCAGGAGTAAGAATAAAAACTAGAAGCCCTGATTCACACCATCTTCTTGGCTTTATTGTCCTTTCACTAACTGTATCAAATAACCATATAGCCATAGATAGCCAAATGCTTTTTGAGCAGATCCCTTCAAGGTGAGCAGAAATGCAGCTAGAGAGCAGAAACACAACAGTAGTGATCTCAAGAACTGGAATGGAAGTTTTCTCCGGGGTTGAGTGGATTAGAAAAGATTTAATCTGTTCTCTTAGGTGGAGAATAAAAATCTGGTCTCCCTTCAGTTGAATGTAAGTCTTCCATTGGCCAGCTTCCAGTGGCTACACTGTGGGTTCTATTCTGTAGCTTAATATCATCGCAATCGAGGGGTATAATACTGGGAGTTTAGATTCTTCCTCAAATCAGACTGCAACTAAATCAATTTTGACACAGCTTTCCTGACCATTATGCAATTTTTAAAATGGGAATTATGTTACTTAAAGTGAATTACATCCTGTACCCTCTTCACTAAACTCTAGGATAATTCCATATTTTGGCACATAGACTTGCAAAACCCCAATCAAATCTCATCTCACTGCAACTGGGAGACAGAGTAGCTATCTAACATGGCTAAAACTATAAAAGGTTGGTCCCACAGTGTTTTCACATTAGTTTTTAACCAGGATCCAGACTCTGTTTTGTAAATTTGAGAAACGAAGCTAAGGCCTGTTTTGATTTCCCACATAACTGCTCTGACTAATTCTCTACCAATTCATCTAAGCGAATTTAGACCCAGCTGCCAGCAGGTGTGCTGGAAGTTTCAAGGCTATGAGGAAGTCCAATGCAGAGGGACAGCTCTTACTCATGACACTACATGTGTTAAAAACTCAAAGATTTGCCTTCCTCTACAGTTATTTTTATTGTCTCTTACTCACCTTCCTATACCAGAGGGCTCAGGCAAGTCAGGATGCAACTGGGCTACATCTTTTTTGCCACATTATAAAACTGATTCTCTGTCATCAGGGCTTCAGGGAGATGCAGATGACTTTTATGAAAGGTGCCTAAATATATCTGAGAAGCTCAGTCTTACAGACTAAGAGGTAAGACAAGGCAAACAGAGGACATTCAGAGGGCCAAAGTCCAGGAGGATGGAGCCGTGAAGCTCACCAGACCTTTCAGTGTGGGAATGCCCATGGGTGTGTACCCACACACTTCCACCAGCTTTGGCTTTCCCAGTGATGCCAGTGAGACAGCAGGGCTTAGGGGTGCACAAAGTCAGTATCAGCCATTACCACACATTTGTGACTGCTCATCTTAAGCTTCAGTTCCTTTGATGCTTTAACTTCTTTTTTTTTCAGAAACTGTTCTGGTGACATTGTAGTTTCAGATTTCCACTCAGACTGTCCTCATTACAGCAAAATACAAACCCCCAGTATTTATGATGTTGTTTTGTCTCCCAAGCAAGCAAAGACTTTTTTCCCATAGATTTTGTTTTGATCTTATCTATTAACTATAGCCCCTTCATTTTATGCAGGTCTCTTATTTTTGTTCTTTAGTAAGAATATAACCATGCAAAAATATGTGTAATGAAGCCTTAAACCCCTGAGACCTATTCAGTGTGTAACTTTGCTATGAACTTGAATGTACAAAGGAATGTCTCTCATTAATGGACATTTATATATCATCTGCATAATGACTCTTTTTCTATTCCCTCTCCCTTTTTTATGCCTTTTGTCATTTGACATTGGCCATACATTGGTTGTTGGAGGTCAGTTACAAGACTAAGATTTGGATGAGAACATTACAGTGCACTCTATGTAGAATCTAAAATATATAGGTCCCCTTGACTCTGTCAAAAGCCTTTTTCCATAGTTAAGGAAAGAGTTGAAAGGAGGATTAGATTTATTGTTAATCAGGGTTAAGGTCAAAACCAGTCATATCTTTTTGTATCTATTGAATTAATTATAAATACTATCTGGTTATGTGGGGTTATTTCAGTCACAGTAGGTTCTATGCCTTTCAAAACCTATTTTCAAAATAACTAGAAATAATTATTTGTATTGATTTTTACAGGTTATTGTATGTAATAATCTGTTTTTCCAGGCTGATAGTTGACCTAATAAAAAGGCAAATACATTTTTGTCCCAAATCACATGCTCTTCAAACTAACAAATAAGCAGGTATTCCTTTTACAATATCACCTTTCATCAAACAAATGGTTTTTCCAAAGCCAAGAGAAGTGTGGCATCCCAAACACCTAAGCCAGGATTTTTTTTTTTTTTTTTTTTTCGCTTAATCACTATTAAAAGTGGAGTTTGCAAACACAATGAAGACTGCAATTCTGCTGGAAATCTGTAGTTCTGAACAAAATTTTTCATTCATTTTGAACCACTGTGTCTCTGCAGGGCTAAAATACTAAATGGGATATTTAGGTAGAAAAGTAAAAAGAGTAGCACTTTGAGGACCAAAGTACACCTCCTGCATGTTTGTGTATTTTCACCAGTCATACGAATATTTGTGAGGCCAGACATTTATTTAGGAGAAGGGGTTTTTACTGCAAGGCATGGAACTGATTTGCACCTACTAGTACTAAACATACAGCCCAGATTGCTACAACTTTCATTCAAACGTGTAGGAGCAAAAAAGACCTCCAAGGAGACTTGGGCAGAGATTCCCACACCAGCAGAAGTGAGTAATGAGATCTGAAGCAGAACTAGCTAGGAAAACGTCGCTTAAACAGCTCCAATTGCCTCCCCAATAGAGTTCTACAAAACCTTTTAAAAACAACGGTCTTGCAAAAAAATTATATTAAGACTTTGTTTGGAGCAGAAAACTTGATATTTCCTTTTTAGAATTAATTTTCTTTTCAAAATATACTGAAGTCTACATACATAACAAGTAAATCAACATTATAACCACTGTGTGCCTGAAGATACACAGACATGTAGTGCCCACCTTCCTGGGGTGAAGCTCCGTCCATCACTGTGTGTAGCTGGAGTCACAGTTTGGTATGGTGGGACATCCCCCATAGCAACCTCAGTACACTGTGAAGCGTGTATCTCCCAGGGTTGTACCTAGTCTATATAGGGAATAATGATGCAGGAACGGGATGGCTGGCAGGGATGGCCCTCCTGAGCTCAGTCCCACCACACAATGCTGGAAAGGGAACTTTGTAGATCATGTTCCTCTCCTCCAGGGATGGGAAAGTAAAGCTACAGTCTGAAATGATGCTCCCCTTCTTTTAATTAAATACATTTGGTTAGCTGCAACTGGGGCCCTTGGAATGAGGCAGCATTTCCTTGAAGACTGCTTGGAGTCCAAATATTTCCCAAAGTTTCAGAATTTCATATGACATGAGAACTTCTTCAGTGGCTGATAAATTTGTTTGTTGAGATCAGAAGCGCCTAACTTCTCAGTTCCTCCAAGCTTCCCTTTTTTCCCTTTTCTTTCCCTCTTCCACCCCCCAACTCTCCTGCCCTTTTCCAGCATCCTCTGCTCCCAGGCTCCAGCTACTGCCCCCATGCCACCCAATGTTTTTCAGCAGACCTTGGGGAAAGAACACTTCTTGATGCGCTGCAGATGTGGGCTGTTAGTGGTGCTTTCACATGGAACTCAAATTGCTTGAAAAGGTTTAACCCTGTGACTAAATTCTCAAACCTGCAAACTGCAAGCAAAGCCCATGCTCCCATCTAGGCTGAAAAGGGCAAGTTAATGAAAGAAACCCCCACCCTAGCAATTCACAGGATGCATGAAAAGAAACCTAAACCCCCCACATTCTCAATGCTAATTAAGCAATAATGATCAAGGCGCAGAGTATTTCCTGGGGATTAATAACTAACTGGGAGGAGATGATGACCCCAGACAGTCATTAATCCTCAGGAAATGCCCTGCATCGAAGTTGTTATTGCTAGTTCAGGCTAAATATGTGAGAAAAGAGATTTTTTGAAGTCCATCTTGCTGGAGGTTTTTCAGTACGTTTTCTCTTTGGTTGTGATTACGAGCCCCCTGGAGTAGGACCTCTCGGGTCCATCAGCCAACCAGATTGCACAAAATATTCCTCCAGACTCCAGTATGATCAGAAATAAAAATGAAACCACAGTTCCTTAAACAGGCTTTTCTGCAGAGGGATCTTGCTGTTCTCTAGATGCTCAAAACCTGATCCTGAACACTGTGAAGCTGTGTCAGCTCCCACTGAACTCAGTGAGGGGCTCAGCCTCTGGACCCTAAATTTGTGTAACCTCATCTGACCAGCACTGAGCTCATGGAGCCTTCTGCTTCTGAGTACAGGCCCTGACTCTAGGATGTGCTTGATTTCAAGCACATACTTAACTTTAGGCAGATGAATGCTCGTTTGAATAATTTAATAGATAGTGTGTAATAACCAGGAACCCTTTGCACCTGAGATCCCATCCTTAATTCTTTTGACACCCAGTAACTCAGCAAATAAGAGGCAAGCATGCTGAAATTCAAGCATACATAACATTTTCAGGAACTGAAACCGCATTTAATGGTAACAGTCACAACCAGACGGGAGTCACCATGCTGTAGAGATGACAGAGGTGCAGTGTAGGACCCGAGCCTTGTGATCACATCGAGGCATTCTCACTTTATATCTCCCTTGTCTCAGGTGTGTGTGTGGGACCTTCAAAACAAACAACAATTTCTATCACACTTTTAGAAAAGATAAATGACCGGGTCATCCTAAAAGTACAACTACTTATTGCAAACCGTTGCTTGTAATGAAGACCCCAACACTCACACATATATGCAAGAATACATATGCAAAAGAAAAGGAAAAGAAAACTTCTGTCATCACAAGTCACACACACACTGACATTTCCTGGTCTGCTTAAGAAAGAATTTAGCTTCTGCAAACAAAAAATGGAAGCTAAAAAAAACTTTCTCATTATCATTGGTAGTGTATAAATTTTACTGAAAACAGAGCTTTTTGTATGCCATTAAATACTTCCTTCAACATAGAAAGAGAAACTAAGCAGCGAGAAAAAGAAATACAAAAGTTTCATCTACATTACTCTTCCCAGCTAAGTTTAAAAGAACACAAAAGGCAATAGTGTAAGTGATAAAAGGTAAACTGTCTTTTCTAAAATCTTTGCTGTTTAAATATTATGAAGGTTAATAATGGTACAGGGAAACCAATATGTACATGTTTACATATGTATATATGCTGATATGCTTTTATTAAGTTCTAAGCATCATTCTCTCAGCTCTTCTGTGTCACTCTGTCAAAAAAAAAAAAAACAAACCCTAAAGGAAGAAAAAGAAAGGTCTGATAACAATAAGCCCTGCCTGAGTTCAGGTCCTATGTTAGGCTCAAAACCATGGAAAGCATTCAGCATCTAACAGGATTAAACTAAAGGAAAATACTTACAAGAAGAAAGTTAAAATTCTGCTCCAACTACTGGGAAAATTTAAAAGTGATATTTTTTTCCCCCCTAAATATAGCATCTCTAATCAGAAGAAGAAAAAACAATAAGTCAACGCAATATACAAACTACAGAAAGCTCTTAAAGTAACCAACAGCTAGATGAATTAGCAAACTCCACTTTCACAGGATCCCTGCTTTATCCTCCACATAAATCTCTTCACTTTGCAGCAATACCAGTCCCTAGTGTTAATAACACAATGTCAGCAATTTTGCTAAGATTTATATAGGAAAACTACACTGAAAATTGCCTGGTCATTATACATTCCTTTAGAATCAATGAAACACTATAAATCTTGAAATACATTTGTGCTCATATGATTCAGACATACTCCCTAAACGTACCCTGACATTCATTAGAGGATACTTAAGCGTGGTGTTGCAGAGAAAAAATAAATATAATAAAGTCTCTGTGTTAATTTTTTTTTTAATGGAGTACATACAGAGAATATTGCAAGTGCGGAGTTGGTACATCTATTTGTCAGATGAAAATTAATAACTATTCTAAAACAGAACCAACCCTCCTGCTCCTCCATACCATGAGAGCAGCCACTTGGTCTAAAGTTTCACATTGGCCTATTTCTTATTAGCTGGGTTAAGCTGGCATCAAGGGGCTATCATCTGTCAAAATATCAGCAGGAGAAACAATTGACAAAGCCACCACTTGAGAATGTTGAGTAAACTGGGTAAAAAGCAGTGAAAGAAGTTAATGTGCAACCTGGCACACAGTACCAGCCCAAGCCGTGAGAACCACTTATGTGATAATTGGTCCCTCACAATATCTTCTGCTCTGTAAAACATTGTCTTGGGCTTGTCTTTCAGCGCAGGAACGGATCTCTTTGAGATGCAATGAAACAAACACCCACCTGAAAGCCCCCTCCAGCTGACAGGGGAGGAATTCAGGTGGGAAAGCTTGCTATTTCTGAACAGCTACAAACAGTTTCAGGTAACTCCAGACTCACCCAGGGTCAGCAGAGAAAAGCAAACCGTTTTTTTGAAAGAAGCAGCAGCACATTTATATGCAGCCATTTATTCAGTTCAGACAGAAATGAGTAACCACTGGGATTCAAAGCATCTCTCTCTCCATTTTTATCCTCCTTGTTGTCCAGTCTTAAAAAGACCAAACCTTATTGTACTGACTGAGCGTTACCAGGGGAAGAAACGTAAAACCAGGAATCAGAAAAGAAAAAGAGAAAATTAACAAAGCTGGTCTGTCTACAAAGCAGGAACCCAGGCAGCAGAAATATTAGAAAGTATGAACAGATTATGAAACATCTTGCAATACAGGTGTTTCTTAGGGCATCGAAGCAACTCTCAGCCTTTCTTTATGTACATATGTATGCATATATATACATACATGTATATACAAATTTTTCAAAGCTGGGGAGCAGAGGGCAGAGTGACCAAAATCAAAGCTAGTGAAGTATCACCATATTAACACTCATAGGTGTTCACATACACGTGCATTTTGAAAGACAGCGTTGCTGTGCAAAGGCAAGAGTGCAAGTCATCATCTGAAACCTACCCTTAAAGGACAAATGATGCAAAAGCTTTAAGTGGAGGAGTGAAATTCACCCTATAAGGCAAATTATTTTGCTTTCTAAAGTTGGTTCACTTTGAGCTTGTAAAGTGACCTAGGAGACTGTTCTAAAATGGGATCTTCTTGAGAGAAAGAGTCTGATTTGTAGCTACTGGAAAATATGAAATCTGTGTATGTTTTGGCACATCTTTAGATTCTCAAGAGTCAAGAAACAGGCCTCTTTGTTTTTTAATGATTCAGAGAGTGGCAGCCAGTCCTTAAAAAGTGGGAGAACTCAATGTTTGTAGAGCAAATATAATTTCCTCTATGACAGAAAAGTTCCCGTAGCAGAATCTGTTATTTCTTGTGTTGTTTTAAAAAACAGTGATCCATGTTCAGGCTTGTTGCTAGAGCAAACGTGGGCAAATGCTGTTCTCAAGAGATACACTCAATAGCAGGCCAGGTGTTCTTTTGTATGGATCTGGGCCTTGTCATATTAACAACTGTGGATGAATCATGACAAATTTCCTTCAGATTTCATCGAAGCTTATATAGCCATAGTTTCCTATTCAGTTCATACTAAATCAATCCCTGTTCCATCAAAAGCACCATCCTTTTCATAAGCAGTCATATACTGCCTGGTCTCTCAATATGTCAACAGAAAAGTAAAAGGACAAAGTGAGTGTTTGGTATCCAAGATTAATAATTACCATTATGGGATTTCCTTTGGTGAGATCACCCAGTGTCTCACAAAAACAGCAACACCACAGCCAGAACAACTACATGGAAATAAAAGAGATAAAAACAAAGCACAGAGATGAGACCAAAACTTGCTCCCATGTGAATAAGGCTTGTATATCCTACCCTTATGCTTGATAACTAAGCCAGAGTTGCAAAAAGAACATTGTAAAGTCTGCTATACCTAGACCCCATTCAGGCACTGGGAGGGAATGAGAATGCTCTCATTGGGGGACCCATGTGCCCCAAACGGAAGGCATGTGCCCCAAAAAAGGAAGAGGGTTCCCTGGGGGAACGTGCTGCAGCACTGCACAGACCCCAGGTCGAGGATGTACCTGTAGACTAGAAATCCCCTTCCATGCTATCTTTAGGCATATATTTACTCAGATGAATAAAAGAGGTCCTAGAACTGAGCTCAAACACTGGACCTGTGAGCATCCATAATACATAATTGCCAGGTCACTCCCTGATCATATCCAGACTCCTCCAAGTAGCTCCCCCCAGTACCATGCCCAGGCACAGGATAGCAATATTGCTCTTTGGGGACTGCTTCCAAAGCAGTAGATTCAAGACATAGTTTGGCCACCTCAGCAGTTCTGCCATGCTATCCCAGCAGGCTGTACACCCTCAGACACTCCCACGTGCTCTTGTGACATCCCCCTGTGCATGTAGCACCAGCTTCATGCTAGAAAAGCAACATGCCTGAGAGTTGGAACACAACATCACTATGTTTCAGGCATTTGATACTGAAGAAAACACTCAAAGCTGTAAAACCCCTGAGCACCCCACAGGGGTGACATGAATTCCAGTTCAAAATGCCATGAAGCAGGAACACCACCCCTGCTCTGATAAGGAGCTAGCGTGAATCGGTCTGTGCTGCTTGGCTTTGGGCACAGGGACATCTCTTTTATTTAGAGATGTAGACACAGTGAAGGAGAAATGAGGCCTCTTAATCATTAAAAGTTTGTGGTTTTAGTCTCCATAATCTGCTTTTTCATCCTCAGATGCCACATTGAGGATTTTCCTTGTTCTGCCTTTCACCTGCCCTCCCTTTAACGGAACTGGGAAGTGCTTACAGGAATAACAGGCAACCTTCTGCTTAAAGGATCTCAACTCTCTCAGCAGAACATTGCTACAGCAAAATCACATTGGTTCTCAGTCAAGGCCTGACTGATTTTACCCCTCTGCTCTCTGGACAGCGTAACTCCATTGACTTACTCCTGATTTACCACAACGTAAGAGAGAAAACTTCACCTTCCTTTCCATACCAAAGGAATATTTTTAGTGAACTGAATCCAGAGGAAATTAAGACTATTTTAGGCTTTGTCAATAGGTCAAAGAAGGCTGAGATGGTCTAATGATATAATTGTCAGTAAGAAAACCATAACTTTCTGCACCCTTTCCTAAGCCAGTACTAACATATGGAGTGCTCAGCAGATGGAGTGGTACAGAGATACGCATCTGGAATGCAGGTGCTCTGCCAGATACTTGGTGGCATTCCAGCAGCTGGATTTCTCTGTAGGCATCCTCCACTGTTTATTGCCAAGAAAGAGGTTTGTCCCTAATTGGCATTAACAATAACAAGAATATCTCCTCCTCCCTAACAAGCTAAAGGCTGGAGTCAGTCATACACGTCGCTCTGCTTCCCTTTAACTCTCATGATTAGACCACCCTCCTCTTCATCTGCTTGGCAGACTGCTACACTGAAGTGGATATCAGGGCCACCACCAGTTGTAGGTTCTTTATTGCTTGTCAGTTCTTCAGCTGAGCATATTTTTTATTCCTCAGCAGCTGGGAAAAACCAGAGGAGAGCACCAGTGACTTCTTGAAACTTGAATTTATTCAGCTTTACTGGTAGCTTTCAAAGTTTGACTATCATCTGCTGTGCTAGTGTTTATGCAGTGGAGGGGGGGAATTTACTAGAAGCCTTTTCAGACAGAATAGCTCTAAATATAGCCACACAAAACAAATATATCTCTCTAGAGACTGGCCCCATTAATTCATCTAGCCATACACCCAGTTTGAGCTCCGCTAAGCAGCTCCAGTACTTTTACCAGTGAAGATACATGTCTATCCTTAAAGCAAGGCTGAAGTTGGTGCACATGCTCTGTAGCACACTCCAGCCAGTGCATAAATGTACGTTCTCCTGAAAGTATGCCATAGTTCCACAAGGAAAGTATAAGGAAAAATGGAATTGACTTGTTTAACCAAAACATCAGTTTACCTTGTTGCTAATACATATTTCAGAATATCTTTTTTTTTTTCCACCCCACTTAAATTTTCATTCTCAAAAGTATTAAGAACCGTAGACATTTAAAATGCAGTTTCTTATTTCAAAACCTTAAACAAGCTACATAAAACCTGCCATGAATATCTGGAATGCTCCATCTGAAGGTCTCTCCCTAAAGAACTGAGACTTGCCTCAAGCAAAGAGTCAGGTATTTTATTTTAAAGGATTTGTGGCATCCTGCTACTGCTTTGCATCTGTAACACCTTTAAGAATTTAGCTGGATACAAAGGCTAATTCATTACAAAGAGTCAGTAAAGTTCTAATATTAGGATCTTGATTAATCTTCGCAAATTGTTGTGTTATTACAAAATATATACTGAGTAAAATTTTTTTATAATAGACCTATAAAAAGAAAAATATTTAAAAGTCTGTGGTTGTTCAACAATAGTTATTAGAAAGAATTTCTTTGCATTCACTCTCAGCACCACAAGAAAGTTTGTAAAGTCCCTCTATTGTGCAAATTCTGAAGGTTTCACATTGGTTGAACTTGTGGCCATCTGTGACTGAGATGGCCACGCTAATAGTAATTTCTGAACATACAATGAGCACCAGAGGCAATCATTTACTAATTCACTATTGTAAAGATAATCCACCTATAATTTACAGGTAACATGCAGCAATTCTGAGCGCTATTACTGTGTTGGTGTCACACATACACTTAGTGCTGCAACGAAGGTCACGGCCTCGCCCAACAGGAAGAATGATCCAGCTTTTCAGGTACTCACCCAAGCATTAGGAAACCATCAGAGATACCCTGCATTACACTACTTTAAAATGCTAACTATGGGTACCTAAAGTTACTTGCCACAGTTACTATGGAGTGTAAAGTCAAAAGACCATTAGGTAATTCAGATATCCCTGCTCAGGCATGAAGGAAAGGTAGTTAGGGTGCCCAAGTTCAGCATCACAACAGAGATCTTACTTAATTTTTCTTCCAAAAAAAATAATTGTTGCCATAGTGGTAAATTATTTGAATGAAAAAAGGTTTTATCCTCATAACATTGTGAAAGCATCGAGTATCAGTGGTCCCAGACTTTCTCACAGAGAAAAAAGATGGAGATCTTAACATCAAAATAAACTATGTTTAGAATAAATGAAAAGCCACAGGATGATCCCATTGAAAGCTTATTAAAAACAGAAAGCAGAGCCCAAACTGTTTGTTGTTTTTTTTAAAAAGCTAGAAACCTAAATTTACTTTCCCAGGTCAAGATTTAGTTTCTCAAAGGCCCAAGGCATCTCAGTTTTTACCATACTGCTTATACTACAACAGCTACTGCAGGCATCCATGAGAGGTCTGCGACTCCTTGGCTTTCTTATGAGTATGGAGGTTGCAGTGGGGAAAAAGGAAGCTGTTTTGATTTTTGCCACTTAAAAATGGTCCTTTGAGAAAATTCAGTCAGGTTGGCATTGCTAGATTATAGCTGATCACTTCTGTCAATCCCAGGTGACTTCAGTAACTACACTGCCATGGTACCCAACAGGAGAAAAAATTACATAAAAGGAGAGAGAATCAAGAAATTTTCTCAGGGATCTGAACAAAAGGAGTATCTGTCTTCTGTGACTAACAGCTGAGACACTGAGGGTCAAAAGCAGTTTATTTCACCACATAACATTAACGATGGGATGCTCTGACTATGCTATCCCTTGACCCATTCTATTAGTGGAAAGCTTCTTAAGACTTTCATATTCTCCAAGGCCTCCCTTTTTCTTGACCTGGACTGAAACTACATACCATACCACAAACGTATACTGTTTCAGGCACTTCGATAGAGTTTTACAATTCCAGGCTGTGATCAATTACTGACTATTTGAGATTTATAACAAGTGCTTTTTCCACAGAACTGAAATCTGATGGTGACTTCAACTAGGAACTCTGCTACAGCTGAAGAACTGGTATTTAAAGAAGAGGCCCTGAATGGATCCATATTTCGAGATCTAGCAAACTCAGAATTGGACACTTTTGTGCCAGATTTACTCAAACAAACACTGTTAAAGGCTGAATCAATTACAGTAGGACTTCTGTATGTAAAAAAGTTACATGAAGATAGGATATGAAAGTAGTTACACTGCAGATACAGTGGTACAGTTGCACATATTTAAACACTGACAGGTTGAGAGAGTTGGGGTTGTTCAGCCTGGAGAAGAGGAGGCTCCGAGGAGATCTTATAGCAACCTTCCAGTACCTGAGGGAGCCTACAGGAGAGATGGGGAGGGACTCTTTATCAGAGACTGTAGCGATAGGACAAGGGGTAATGGTTTTAATTTGAAAGAGGGGAGATTTAGATTAGCTGTTAGGAAGAAATTGTTTACTGTGAGGGTGGTGAGATACTGGCACAGGTTGCCCAGAGAAGTTGTGGATGCCCCATTGCTGGAAGTGTTCAAGGTCAGGTTGAATGGGGCTTTGAGTAATCTGGTCTAGTGGAAAGTGTCCCTGCCCATGGCAGGGGAGTTGGAACTAGATGATCTTTAAGTTCCTTTCCAACCCAAGCCATTCTATGATTCCTTCTTGCCGCCTGTAATCCTGTATTACTGTTTTCCATACCATATTGATCTTTAAGGTCCCTTCCAACTCGAACTGTTCTATGATTCTATGATTTATTCTACCCCTCTTTTTCAGATTATTTTTTGACACTGGGGAAATAGCTTAAACCAAGACAGTCATATTATGGAAGAGGCCTGGATCAATGACTAATTAGTGCCTTTAAATTAGAAGGGTGTTCTCATGGTCAAGAGTAGACAATAGTCAGTTCCACAGGATACATAAGGATACATGATCTACTCTCATAAGACCACTTCACCAGGCTACTTGTGTTATTAGATTCCTAACTTTGGCACAACAGCTGCCTGAAGTTGCATGGGATGAATACGGATCTAGAATATCCAGAAAAGGCATTATAGTAACATAGGACCACAGTCATACAATCTCCATACCCACTACTAAAAGGGACTTCATGTAGAGTCAAAATCTAATTTACTTCAGGTCCATGAAAAGGAACAGGTACTTAAGCCTGCACTGTGCAACACCAGATCAATGTGTGGAAACGTTCAAGCTAGCTTGAAATAATGTCTACAGAGCAAGAAGCAGTACATCTTTATAACGGTGTGATATTTCTAACACAGTAAATAGCCATGATAAGACACAGATCCAAAGCATCATGTTAATGTGAATTTTTTTCTACTGAAAGACAAATGCGGGGCACTTGCACTGAACTGTGAAGGTAGCACATCTCACTGGGAATCTCCTGCTCTAACAGCATGAGGATGTGGTAATGCCCTTAGGAGGGCTTTCATTACTCAACCAAGTCATATTTTAACACAGCACACAATGAGAGGCGCGAGAATAAAATACTTACTATACTAAGATAGACTGAAAAGTTGGGATTGCAGTCCACCTAGCAAAACTGCAGGAACAGGGAGGAGGTGTCATTTCTGTTTTAGAATGAATGTATGTCATTCCTTCTGCAGAAATAAGCAAAATGCCTACAGATTTTCCAACGAGAAGAGATAGCCTGCATTCAAGAGTGGCTCAGCACCATCTTTCTTTCAAAATTACCTATTTCAGAAATACAAGATTCCAATCAAAGATTCCTGTAATCAATAAGTGTTGTTAACCATTAGACACTTTGAAAGCTCTCGTATTGAGTATTTCAATAAAATTGTAAAATTTAGTAACGAGTTACACCTCGCATGACCGCAATGAAATGAAGTATCCTTTTCCCCAATTAAGAAAAGATACAGAGAAATCATCTGGGGTTAAGACGCAGGCCAGGGTGTGGGTAAAACACTGTGTTCCCATTGTGTAGGTAAATATGGGTCACCTACCAAATGAGAGGTCACGTGGGAAGTCTGTCCTGAAGTTGGAATTGAACTGAAATCTCCCAACTTCCTGCACTGTATTTTTCCTACCCAGCCTAAATTCTCACTGGCCCTAAGACCCCTTAATTGTTAAATAAAAATTACTCCAAACGAACAAACTACTCACATGGCCTTGAGGATTACAGTGATTCTCAAAAATATATATATTTCCTTCTCGCCCCCCCGTCCCATCTTTTTAAAGCATTGTAAAGAATTTTTAAGAGAATGCTCTGCAAAAGACCAAGTGAATTGCCATGTTTTTCTGACATACATCTGTAACCCATCTTGCTATTTCTGAACACAAACAATTTTGTGCACAAAGATACTGAAAATTCCTTTCTTCCCCCATGACTGCACTGGTTTTATATGCCTCCACAGTCATGTGTCAGTAGTTCTAGGACCAAACCTGTCACGTTGCAAATACAGCACATCTTGACGGGCCATACAGATGTACTCCAAGTGTTTGGGATCCGACTCAAAGTCATACGCAGCCGGCTTTCTTGGCTAACTCTCACTCTCTTGGAGTTTTATTTTTGATGTTTGCAATGCTCTTCAGCACATGTAGGTAACAGACCGTGTAAATATAAAGCATTTTGTAAGAACAGATCTGGATGTCCTCAATTACAATGCTTTCATCCTTGCATTCCCCGTTATTTCCTTGAAACCAAATATATTGCTTTTCACAGGTATTTCCAAATCTGCTCCATAATGGGGAACGAAGAGTAGAGCCAGTAAAATTTTTCAGCTGGAAAAATTTCCCATAAAAAGTCAAGGCTTCCTTGAAAATGAAATTTTTCATAGCACTCAAGAGTTACATTTATCAGACTTGAAGGCCCAGAATTTTCTATTAACTTCACAAACACTCACTTCAATATGATTCTATCCTGGCTTTTAAAAGTATCGCAAGCACAGTGTGGACATTTATAGTGAGAATTAAATCTGACAGGAAAGGCAATATTTTCTATCATATTAAAAATGTAAGAATTTTTTTTCCTGCCTCATTACTTTCAATTTTTCTAACCCAGTATGTATGAAGACAGCATTCAGACTGTTTAAAGGATGCTAATTATTATCAAAGTCTTTTCAGTAAGGAAGCATATAGGAGCTCTGAATGGGTCTGAGGTCATTGTATCCAAAAGATTAACTTTCTGATCCCATAATGCTGCTGTGGAAAGGCCTGAGTTGTTGCACAGGATGGGCTGCGAAGAGTCTATTTCATCTCTCTGACCTACAGAGACTCCCAGACAACTAAGAGCTGGAATACTTGATGGTAATTGTCTTACTGAACTCTTCTGTTAAGTGCAGTATTATCTTATTCTCTCTGCCCAGAAATAGTAGATTTCCAATTTTTCTCTCCCATGCCAGTGGAGCTAAAGGATGTTTTGGTACTCCAACACAGGTCTCAAACTTTTCTTTAGTTCTTTCTTCCCAATTTCCTAACGATCAGCTGTTGTCGCTTTGCAGGTGGATGGGTTGCCCAGCTCTCACTCCCTACAGAGGTTTTGTACAACTGGAGTCAGATTTTTCTTGCCTTTTTTCCCTCATTGAATTTTCATGGATGTTATTTGCCAAGGTTTGAGACACAGTAATTCATTGAATAAAGTCCGATTGCGTCTACCCATCAGCATGTGTGCTAAAGAAGCCAAGCCCTCTCTGGGTGCATTCCCAAACTTCATCAGGCTAGATACAAATGTGCACCATTTTACTGCTTGGCTTATTAGTTCTAAAATCTCCAGATTCTTTACCTCATTCTGGCATCGGAAAGCTGGGAGGAGGGCTTTTAACTGAACATATATTACAAAACCACTACATTTAAGCCTCCATTATATTGGAATGGAGAACTGACCCCAAATTCTTCAGAGCTGTAATGAAAAAAAGGTTCACTACATGACTCAATGTGTCACACTCTCTCTACATTTGGTGGGGTGCTTCACCTTTATTATGTATGTTACAATATTTTTAAATTTAGAGCATACACTCCACACCAGGATCCAATCTGACTTGCTCTTTCTTTACTTACCTATTTAATACTGAGATGAATAATATGGGTGCACTTTTTTTTTAATTAACATTTTTCTTGCTACTAGAACAGCTGAGCAAACCAATCACTCTCATTTTTCTAAAAATTTTTCTTTTAATAATATTTCTTTTTAATAGTATGATCTCAGACTAGAGTTTATCACTGCTTTTTTCTTTACAAGATTTCTTTTAAACCTGTTATTTTAAGTACATGTAAATAGTTATTCTTCATTTCAATTTGATATTTGCTAATCCTGAGCAAGAACAATATACTTCATTCGTACTTGTCAATACATGGAAGTATTAATAAATACACCTTTTCACATTCAGGTCCTAAACTGGTTTCCAGTTTACTCTAAAATGTTTAACACCAGGTAATTCAAAGCTTCTAAGGCCAAAAGGGCCAGCCATAATTATTAACAGGTACTCAGGAGACTACTAGGAATTATGAGTTAATGTCTTTCATGTGTCTTGAATTCTGGAGAGGATTCCCTGCTTTAAGATGAAGCTGGGTATTTATTAAAGAGTCGCAAAAATAGATGAGGCATCTTAGGTTTCACAGTTGCATTCAAACCACGTGCTCCCTAAGCTTCCTACTACTGACCTCTTGTCTCTTCTATCCTATCTGCCATCCTTCGATTTGTAGGCAGGTTCCCACACAGCACATATTATTCATTATCCTAGCTGCCTGCTGGGTTGGACTGTACATAGGCTCCTGGCTATAATTCATTTTTAGAGGTCAGTTTTTAAGACATGAAATGAACAAAGTCAAAGGCTTGATGCCATGCCTGTTCTGAGCTTGCCTTGTCATTCTGATCGGATCTCCTGCAGACTCTGCAGATTTACTTTTGACACAGCTCTCTATAGATTTTGATGGAGCAGTCGCTGGATCTGACCTGCTTCTAAGCTATCTTCACAGGAAGAACCTAGCAGCATGCAATTACAAGATACTCAACTGTTGATGCAAGCTTCTTCCCAAATCTACTTACTGTTTCCTTCATAAGATTGGAAACTGGGAAGTATCTATTGTTGCTGTGCCAGAGACACTCATCAGATTAAGTATTTCATTGCACAAGGTGCCATACAGAACCATATAAAAATATGGTCCTTATTCAGTCTAAATTACTTTTGAGGAAGAGGATAACTTTAGTTTAAGAAATAACATCACACAAAGTATCTGGAAGCATGCTCACAGATCTGGATTTCTTTCCACATGCTTTTTTGGCAAAATTGAGTTTGGAAGTAGAATTCAGCTGATCAGTCTATGCTGAGTAAACTGTCATCCTTCCTAGTCAGTAGGAAAAGTTATGCAGCTGTTTTCAGGGCAGCTGTATAAATTCAACGAAGTCACAGGGAAAGCTTTTTATTCATTATAATATGGCCTGAGGCAAAATAAAGCTGAAGTTATTAAACTGTAACTAAAAGCTAGCCATAGTAAAATATATTGAAGTCAAGATTAAAAGCACATACAGAGTATGAACTCCTGCTATGGAGGATGGAGGTTAACAAAGAAGAAAAACCTAATTCTGCAGTGAAAAACTGAAATTCCTGAAATCGCTGTTCATGTAGCCAAGTGGATTCTGGGGTTTGAAACCTGATATTAAATGTCTGCATCACTCAAAAGAAGAGAGAATCAATCCAGTAATTTCCACTTTTAAAACCAACAATAATAGCATGTTCTTTCAATCATGACCTTGATAACTTTTTTTAAGAGCTTCAGACAGCACCCTATGTCAAACTGTAGTTTTTTCATGGCAGGGTTGAACTGTTTTGAAAATGCAACAGTTGGCCGCGATAAACCTTTATCTTCATTTACCCATTGTTACTTGTATTTTTGTAGCCTTCTGGTAGCAAGAGGTCACATTTCCATGAAGATAAATTCCTTATTAGACCCAACTGTGGTCTGAGGTCATTGCATATCTGTGCCAGGACAGACTTAGAAGTGACGGTGAATAGGAAGTTTTTTGTGTTGTATTGTCCTGGCTTACTGCAGCCGGAGCCAGACAGCGTTAGGACCAATATCAGCATGGGCTAAAGCAGACATATCTTTCCAGTTGCTCATCACACAACAATGAGTAAATAAACACTGCCCTCCATCCAGACTGAGCTGTCAGCCCAATTAGGCATGAGAATGTCCTAACGCACCGTGTTTCCTATATCTTCACCTACAGTTTCTATCGCTCGTATGCCTGGGGTGATTTCAGATAGACATGGCTGCATTTAAACACAGCTATGCTGCTGGCAGGGGTCAGGTCTGCTGTGTCAACACTAATCCTTCCTGTCTACTATCAGCTAGTTTGACGTTTGATTTGTGTCAAGTTTCTGTGTCCACTGGAAGCCAAATATCACAGCTCTGAGATAACACTTTGCCCCACTTTCCTCCAATCACTGAATAATTTCGTATTTTCTCTCCTCATACTCTGAATCAAGGGGATCACAAGTTACTAAAGCAAAGTAGCATGTGTCTGAGAAACAATACTAGAATGGACACCGTTTCACTTCATATCATTCAGTGGCAGGTACCAAAGAAAACAGAATGTCCTCAAGTACAAGAGTTTTATGCCTGACATTTTGAACATCTCATTGAAGTGGGCTCTGTTTTTTCCAGTGCAATGGAGTAGGGTCTAATATAACACTGATTTTTATATACATCTTAAAATCTGACATAAAATAAGGCCAGCCACTCAGTACAGGATATCTCAATGTTCACGTCAGACTTGTTGTAAACGAAGCCAAAGGCTTCTCTCACCCCCTCCAACCTCACCGAACAGTTTGTTATGACTCTGCGATAAAGATCAGTATCTACTGAAAGATAAGCCAGGACCACCACCAAATTGGGCCTTCAAAGCATGCTGAACTGCATTATACCACAGTGTGAAAGGATATGCCTGTCATGAAGGTGCCAGCTCTTGTCAGAAGGCTGTTCCTCCTATTTTTGCACTGGAGGAGGACTTTCTCATGAGCCCCAGTAGCTGTAGGCTGAGCCTTTAACTGTATGCTGTACCATACACAATGGTTATGGTCCATAGTTCTGGCGTGCGTGGTGATCAGCTGTGCCACCGGGTAATTCTGAACTGCAAAATCTCCACATACAGAGTTTTCAAATCAAGCTAATTTTTCATGTGTAGAAACGTTTTATTCTCCAGGTGGACAGATACAGGTAAATATGTGTAAAACTTGCCTAGCAAATAGCACCCGAGTAAGTTGCCTGATTCAGGGGCATGTTTACTGTACAGGTATAAAACCGTGTGAGAAAAAAGAGCATAACATTCCTGAAAATTAAGCCATTTCTTAACAATAAATAAAAAGAAAAAGGTATTTATAAATCTAGATACTTTTTTATACCACCCTAACCAGTCACCTACACCAACAGTACTGTACACAGCACAATAACCCTCTTCTCTTTTGTCATTTACACTGACACTTCCAAAATCAAAATTTTTCCCTCAAGGAAATGACATAACCAAATTTCATATTTGTGTTAAAAAATAAAAATTTTCTCATCTGTATTACCAAAGCCATGAAATTTGAAAGTCTTTTAGACTAAATTCCCGATTATGAGCAAAAAAGATACTACAACATATATGAGCATGTGTATGTGATACACTCACTACAGATATAATGATATACTATACGGAAATCAAAGTTTAAATAGATTGCAACGGATCTATAAACATTCTGTTTACTAAACCTCCATTGCAATCTATTTAAACTTTAGTAAACAGAATGTTTACTAAACATACTGTGTCATTGATAAACAGTATGTTAGTGCTACCAGTAAACAGTAAGGCTCTTTGTTGAATGGGTTTGTCTTCACAACACGAGTTAGTTACCCCTTCTTCTACATGTTTCAGCTCTTTTAAATTTAAGGGATAGGTTATAACATAAGAGTTCCTCCCTTACACCCAAGTTACTAAATCACTCCAGCCTTTCACACTCATCAAACCACATAAGACTTGCGGTGGTGAAGCACCCCAGGAAAAAAATGTGCCCTCTCCATCTCTGATGACAAAATCTGACCTTGATTTCATTTGAGTCTCTGGGAAGGATTAAGCTTGGGTTAGAAAAATCCAAAAGGCAAACATTTCTTTTAAATTCTCAACTGGTAGCAAAATACAAATAAGCACTCAAAAAAAAAAGGCTAGAGCTTCTGAACCAAAACAAAACAATAATTAAAAAAAATAAACTGAAAAAGTTGAACATAAACACTTAGAGTAAAATGAAGATGTTTAAAGCTACAAGAGAAGTTTAAAACCATGCAACAACAACCCTTATCAATCACACCAGAGATATATAAAGCTTTGCTACCTCACCAGTAGCAGTAGGTAAGAGCACACTCATTCCCAGATATATTTCCTTTTGCCTGATTATGTTCTTGCACATACCATGCTGAATCTTTCAAAGTGCTCAGCCTTCTAAAGTCACAGTGAGAGTGGTTCAGCTCAACTGCAGTTTGCTACCCAAAATTCACCTTGATTTCTGTGGGAATTCAAATAGCTACCAAAAAAATAAAAAGGAAAAATAAAGAACAAAAGTCTAGATGGAAGAGCACTCCAGTGGTTAAAATCCAGATATCAGGAAAATAATCACATAATTTTTCCTTTCCATAGAAGTGGAGACTATATTAGAATGTACATGCCATGGTTTTTTGGTTTTGTAGGTTAAACGGTCCTCAGGGGGCGATGATGTTATTTACATACTCTGCTTCAAAAAGTAGGCTGGTCTAGCTGATCTCTGAGGTCCTTTCCAACCTGAACCATTCTACAATCCTATATAAATGGAGACTCAGGCCTTTATCTGGAGACTGGGACTGCATGTGACTGTAGAATTGGAACCTGTGGAAATGTAATTTGAACTTTGGGGGGGGGGGTTGTTATCAGTAGTTTTGAGTTCTTCATCTGGCTTGATGTTTCTGAGTGTTTCTATCAATTCTTTTGGTCACAGGTTGTTTCGCTTTTAGTCACCAAACCTTTGACCTCTTGATGTCAACAGTTTCTAGTTTAGCATACCTTACTGCCACTCACAAATGAATTATTTATAAGTAAAGCTCAAATATTATTTTCTTGCTGTAGCCTGTTAGAGTGGATCTAGTGTTTCTCTTTGGTTTGAAGAGTGCTTTTCAAGGTGTCTCTTTGGCATTCTGCTTGGTGCTGGACCATTATGGTGACAGACCAGAAAGTCTGTGAAGGAAAGAATTTGTTGTGGACTGTGACGTGAAAGGGCAAGAAACTGGAATTGCTCATAAAGCATGCAAGAAACTGAGGGGCTAAAAGAATTAGAACCTCTGACTAACAGGAAATTCTATATATGCTGACCTGTGCTGTGTCTGGCCTACACCTACAACACCAAACGCAAATGGGATGAAGCTCTAGCACCTACACATGGTACAATACTGGTACTCAGATGATAATTTAAACTTGACTCACCATGTCTTAATCATAGGTGAGCCATCTGAAAAAATCAATCTACTGGATTTTAGGCCTTCCAAACTATTACTTGATAATGCTCATTTTTAGTCATTTCTCTGTCACTAACCACTAAGATATGCATAAGTAAAAGTTGTATGTTATTAAGCAGAAGGAAGGCAGGCAGAAGAGATCCACAGCAAAGATTGAACCAAAGCAAAAAGAAATTTTACACGATCCTTTTTCCTCCATGCTATATACTGCAGGTCAGCTACTCCCTTTTCAAAATAGATATCTGAAATGGGAAACTTCCCTTGAACAATCAAGAATATCAACCCTTCTCTTTTAAAATTTTAATTTCTCCATTTTCCTTATTGTGTGGAAAACCGTTAGTCCTCATATCTGCTACCAAAGACGTGGATATGGACAATAATAATGCTTCTGTCTCTACCTAGGATAATGTATCAAAGGTCATAGCTGAAGGCAGGCAAGAGGCTTGATCTTCCAGGAGTGGCTGGAGAAGACAGAAGACTAGAGGGAACTTCAAGTCTGTCACACATCCTTAATGTAGAAGATTAAATTATCTGTGTTGCATAAGGGACAGGAACGTGCTTCTCTTTGCTCCCCTTGAAAGCAAGAAGGGAAAGGAGGAGCTGAAGCAGGAGTTCACCTGTTCTCTGTATTGCTCCCAGAGCAGGATGATTATATATTACCTACTGCTTGCAGCCTGGGCATAAGGTAGTTGCGACCAATGTTGTTTTCTTAAGAATTTATCTCGTCCACTCAGATGAACATCTCTTTCAAAAGCTATCCCAAAAGAATTGTGCTATTCTAAGAAAAGTAAACACACGAGACAATGATCCACTCTATAGAGCAAAGACGATCAGTAAAAATGCTGTGAAACCTGACTTAACTCAAGTGGGCCACAGCTGCAAGGTGGAAAACACAAGCAGCAACACTACCTATCTGAAGCACATCTACTATGTACTTTGACAAGAGTGGTTGTTGGGATCCTTCACACAAGTCACTCCTGTGCCAACATTGAACATAAACTTTTGGGTGGACTATGAAGCCAATCATTTCAAGGCATAAGCTTTCACTGAAAATATTTTGTCCACTTGATCTTCAAGTGCTGATGTCCTTCATTACAGCTTCATTACAGGGAGCACAACAATGTGACCAAAATGGACTTGTCCCTATGCTGAGAGGTTTACAAACGATGGTCCTTGGCTCTTTTGTGAGCTATTAAGAATTTCTTGGGGTTTTCCAGCTGCTTTTATATCACTAGTTCATCTAAGTCACAACATGGCCCAACCAGCCCCTTTTCCCAGACAGGAACGGGAACGCATGGGTTGTGGTTGCGGTAAATTAATAAGGGGGTGAAAAAAAAAAAAAAGGGACTTTTCCCATGTGTTTTACAACACTGCAAATCTGTCCACCATCCAGTTCATTTGTAGTGTACTGTTTTCTTGCCAGTCAATCCTGTGCTCACTTGCTGTATGATACAACACTATGCTCTCCCTCCCTGCAAATTTTATTTTTAATGAGTTCTCTGGATTTCAAAAGGACAGATACTGATGATGCAAGCTGGTGTCACTCCACTGTAGATTTTTAAATCAGATCCAGATCTGCTTCTAAAATATGTATTTAAATAATACTATGTATGAGGAATTCCCAACTTGCAATGTACATAGCCTTAAGCCATAATTATTGCCTCTATTTGCATAAGAACATTTACATAGCTATGCAATAAAAATGCTCAGGAAGGAAGTATCTTTACAGACTGAATTTCACTTTACATAAGTATATCACAAATTAGGCCCAAAATTCATACCTTGGGAAAAGACAATACAGCATTATAAATTCTTAAAATGCAGCATTTCTCAAAGACTAAAGATTCCCACTAAAATGCAGGATTTCCTGAAACAAACTTTGCAACAAAAAAGCCTGTCTTGTCTTTTTAAACTACATCCTCATCACTATCATTTATTTGTCAGTACAAGTACCATTAGAATTATTTTTTTTTGCGGTGTTTCTTCATAATTATCAGCGGAATTTCCCTGGAAACCACTTCCATTCATTTCCACAGGCCTGAAGAGTGTGAGCGGAACTGACAAATCTTAGAAACAGGCTGTGAAGCAGCACAGCGACTCTTCATTCTTTGGCAAAGCTTTGGTCAGTCTGTGGTTCATGTAGTCCGAGAAACCATTTAAGCATCATTCAAAATTACAGTGATTAAGAGTTGCATTTCAGCAGAGGAAACCTAAAAGGCTGTATAACTAGTTTTCCCACAGTCCATGAATCCAAAACTTACATCTTAGTGTAGTCTCACCTTCCCCCTTTTGTACAGCTGAGCAACACTTGTAGCCAGCCTATCTGTTGTCTTTCAAAGGATGTGGCCCTACCTCAGTGTGATTTTAAGTGAAAGAAACCACCAACTGCTTAAAGTTCACCAGAATACATTGGGGAAGTTATTTAACTTGTAAATAAAAGGCCTTGCCATGGCCCTTGACAATCACTCCAGCATCGCTAGCCCCCTGGATACTCAGGCCTGCGTGTTCTCAGAAATCTCATCTAGGCAAAGGATGAGATCAGGCTCTGGGACTCAATCCAAAAGTCCGCTGAAATCCATGAAAATAATTCCACTCACTCACTGCAGTTAGCATGGGAAACCAAGGCTCTCTGAATGCACCTGAAGTATATCCACAGTCAAGTACTTAATCTCCATGTATATAGCTTAAAACCATAGGTGTCTGCTTATTCATATTCTGTGCATTTACCATAACACATCACAAGATCCACTTTTCATCCAAGATGTGACTTAAGCAGATGATAATTGTTGGCAGTAAAATCATGTATTATGGTCATGCCCAAAATTCATATTTGTTGTGCCAAGCATTACGTATAATTAATGTTTGTCATGTGTAATTTGTCCCATATACATTATCATGCCTCCTTCTCAACTGCTCTTCAGTGCAAGCCACGACACCACAACTAAAACCAGTATTTGTTGACAGGTTTATAATGCACAAAGGCTGGTCCAAATCTGGACCAGTTATTTGCTAGAGAGACTGTACTCAGACTTCACCAATTATTAGAAAATAATGCTTAATAAACCACAAGATATAAAGTGAAGAGAAAATAATGAAAGAACTTGCTACTGATAAGCTGCAACTTAGGCAACTGCTGCATGCCTTTAAATGTGCTCCACCAGCTTCTCATATACAACCTCTTCCTTGTGTTTTATCAGTAATTACGACGACTAAATGACTAAATTACAACAATGACTAAAAATAATGAAGGCAAAATTCCCATGATATAAATATGGAGGCTTCTAAAAATTAAGCCATAATGTTGAATTTATTCCTGGGAGCCAAAGGTTAAGTTGTACAGCTGTCCGCACAGGTAGGTGACCATCTTAACAAGGGTCCAAAAGGAGTCACAGAGCTCTGTTGGTGTTGGGAATATCTGAGTTTGTCGTAACCCTGAATGTTAACGTTAGTATTGGGATGGTTATTAAATCTCACGTCTTGAAGCTTAAGCCAGGCAATAATTGCAGGGAATCTCTGAGGAACAGATTATCCCACATCTTGCTATTGTGAACTTTGAGACCTTCTACATTTGGTTATTAGCAGAAACAGGTTACAGGACCAAGTGAATCTTTGGTGTGATGTAGTTCTTGTATCTATAGTGCTCTTGCACAAAAAGGAGGTCTGAGCACATCTGAAGCCTACATTATGTATATGGTATCACAAATGATCAGGTGAATTGTTCCTCATTACCTGTAAATGTGCTGCTTGACCTTTGGGAAACATACATATGATTAGCTTGCACAACTAGTTGAATAAAAACAGATGAAAAATGTAATAAAACAGGCAAAACATGGGGAAGTCTCCTTTAAGAAAAGATCATTTCTTTTGCCTTTCTCAGCACTGGATTTAATACCCTTTTTTTAACTTTATACTTTTCACTGTAGCAGGAAACAAAAGGCTGGTCAAGAAGACCATGCAGTGAGTTAAAAAGTGATCAGAGAAAATTATTCTAAATTTCAAATTGAGATATTCTTAAAACTCTTATTGAGAGACTGGTCCTGACTTTCTTCTTTTGCCCTCCCAAACTTTAACTTAGGGCTGCAATAAAAAAATATCCTAAGGAATTCTGAGACATGAATCTTCCAGATGGGCAGAAAATAAGGTACTTACAGGTACATGCATACCTTCAGTCGCCTCATGAAGGAGGTGCTTAAATTGCTACAGGCTCCAAATTCAGTGATTTATAGTAATGGGAAACTACAATATGCTCTTGAAATGCAGTTTGAAATGATTGATAAAGCTTTAGTCTGACTGAACATATACAGTAGATAGATTAAGCGTCTGGCTTATCTGTCTGGTCCTGGGTGTTCATCAGTCAACCTAACTAACAAGCTAAAACTCAGGATTGTGGTCAGCAAGTTCATATTCATCTAAAAATATGGGGTCTGCAGCAAGCTCTTTCACACAAAGAGAGCACATTGAATCTGTTTAATGCTTGCTTACCCCTGCTAATGCTCTCCAGCTAGGAAAGGAAAAAACTGTGGACTTGAGAAGTAAGCTCACCCTTTGCATTTACTTCCCCCTTCATTACTTTTTAACATCACTTTAAGTAACAACTGCTGAAACCCATTAACAAAATCATTTTATGGTGCCAGAAATCTCAATAGCTCATAAAATTGTATTATGAACCATGTTAAATTTTGCACAAGTCAAATGTGATTTAATGGCTTTTAATCAAAACACTGGTGTTTTCTGTGTGGCTAGTTGCCTTCCAGCTTGGTACACAAAACAGCTTCAAAGTAAAGACCCGGCTCATAAAGGTGAAGTGAGGTAAGAAATGTGTGGTGGAGAAAATCTAGGTACAAACTCCTAGCCAGTGTAAAGCAGTACAATGCCACAGCTCTCATGAAATCCCAGCTGCCATAGCTAAGAAGGTGAAGGGAGTACATTTAGAATCAGTGGTGTCACCAATAACTCTAATTTCACTAATTTAAAGAATGCAACTACCAATATTTTAAGAAGTCAAACAAGTGACTTAAGTTGGATTCTGAGCTAAAGAAAATTCAAAGAATGTACTATGCACCACACAAACAATTCAGCGCAAGATGAGCCTATTTTGAAAGATCAGCTTCCTCCTCCCTGCCACCATTCACCACTTTGAGGCTGGGGGGGTTGGTCGGGCGGTGTGATAAAAAAGAAAGAAAATAAAAAAAAGGATCAGTGAACTCCAAACCCCTTTGCTGTTAATCTGTGCTGAGTTTCAAACAAGCCTGTGGAAGGACAAGACCTGAAAAGGTATTCGCAATAAAAGAGGCAATGGACACAAAAGTATATGCTGCTAATTAAAAACTTAAAATTATATCACAATGACTTTAAATGAGAATGATCTCAGTCTAATCACATAATACTTTCTTTTGTGCTCTAGGTCACGCCGTCACTCAGATGCAGCATTCAGGAAGCACATTTCATTAGACCAAATAAAGCTTCAATCATGTGTAAAATTTCCAACTTGAATAGGCAGCCATCATATCATTCATCAGTCTAGATGTATTTAATGGGTGTAATTTCTTCCTCATATTTCTGTGTTGATTGTTTCATTTCCATTATAGAAATCTTTCAAGATTGCTCTTTTTGCTGTTCTTTTGGTCAGGATAAATAATGCTTTTTAAGATGTATCCCAAATACATTCGCTTTTGCTTGTCAAAAAAATTGGGTGATTGAGATAAACTTAAACCAAGACACAGAGAAAAACAACAAAGCCAAACCAAAACACACACCACCCTCCATCCCCACAGGAATCAGATGATATTACCCATGCTTGCATGTCTTGCAATAAATAGTTATGCTTAATCAAAAACAAATTGAGCAGTCTTGTTCAAACACAACAGCCCCCTGTGGATTCTGACACTGTTTCTACAGTTGAATGCAAAGGGATTATTTTTAACATATGACTTTAAAGCAAAATACAAGACATAAAAGCTCATCTTCATCCCTTGCTTCCTTCTCCCTTTTTCACCCAGATATCTATGCATAGGTAAGTAGTACAATAAAACCTGCTACCTTTCAAATTTCAAATGAATAGCATGAATAAGTAATTTAAGGAAGATTTGGAAACTCATCAGGAAGAAACCATAGCACACATTGTAGCCTTCCAGCACTAAATCTTAGTCTTCTAGATTAATTTTGAAAAGAAAATATTTTCTTCTGGACACATATCTTACAGTCTGGATGCACAGTTACCTTGCTTATCAGAAGCAAAATTACCCCAACTCAAGTATAGTTCCAGGCCAGGTACATGTTCAAAGTTTCCACATCAATAGCGTAACTTAGTAGCTTTTCTATCTAGCACACTTCCTCCTCCCTGTCATGCTTTTCTCTTTTTTCCCGTTTGTTCCTTTGTCTGCCTCCATGGAGGACACAAACACAACACATCACATTGGGTATGGACTAGGTAGCCAGACTAAGCCTTCCCTCCTCTGGCCAGCCTAAACCTTTCCCAGCTCCACTCTTTTTATCTTCCCTCCTCTTTATGTACATTTCATCCATCTGCTGTTTTCTCTTGTGACCTTGGCCCCAAACCTGTAATAAGATCTGTTCTGGTGCATCAAGCTCAGCAGAATCAAACAACAACTTCCATTTCAGAAACCCAGGAGTCTAACTGGGACCCGAAACCCTGCAGGCTCATTCTAATTAGCAGCACAGCCAAACCGGTGGGTGAAAATACAAAGAACCTTACATTTACCTTTTATGATATGTGAACAGGTTTCAGAATCCCAGATTAAGCAAACAGGATGGCAGACGGGGTTTATCCATCAAACTATTGCAGCTGCAACCACAGTAGTCTCCTGGCTAGTGATTTGAAGCCCGTGGAGCAGAGTCCTGAAAAAAGTCAAGCAGTAAAAATATTGACTTAGTAATATTTCTTTTTGGTCACAACTTCCAACAAAGTCTAGTTATTTTGGATTATTTATTATTTTTGAGGGATGGGACACCATGGAAGAGGAGTAACTGGCAGAGGCATGGAAGACCCAGCCTGAAGAGGCCTTGATTCTCTCCTCATGGTGGAGATAGGCAACTGACAGATTTAGTTGCAAAAAGAAAAACTAAGCAATTAAGACAGTTACTTAGTTGCCACAGAAGCCAGAGGAAATTCCACCAAGGATACTTATGCTGTGAATGAGAATAAAAAGCCATATGTAAAACTCTAAGGAACACCTTTCTGGCAGCGTATGTAGGTAAAGTTCAGATAACTTTTGTGATAATACAGCTACTCATGCTTCTGATACATGACTTAATTTTCATTCAAGCCAGCATCAAGATTCTAGTGGTTTCAGTGGACACTGAATTGGAGAACTTTGTTCAAGACCCAGAAGAGAAAGTGCAAAGCCGGAATCCTTCTCCAGGGACCACTGGGAGGCTGGAACCACTTTTCAGCTCTGCCAAAAGGTTCCTGTGTGACCTCCTGCCAACTGTTAATTTTGTCTGGCCAATAAGCTCAAATATATTTTAAACACTAATGAACTTTATAAGCCACTGCCTCTGTGCCACAATTCCCATTAAAAATGCAATAGTACCTAGGAATATTTTTAGTGAAGGAATTTTTAAATGGTCATAGTAAACACCTTTTCCTTCTTTTGCAGCAAAGTGAGAGCAGGTATAAAACTTTCCTCATGATGTGGCATCACCGTGAACAAGATTGATTTTAAATGAATCCATTTCATATTGTACATCTTTGATAAGAGTTCTTAAGCAACATGAAAAGAAACTTCTATGTTTCACAGAAGAGATGCTTATACTCTTGTGTATAAAGAAAAACAGATTAAAAACTGCCCTGTAAAGGGAAGTCTGCATCTTCTGTCTCCTTTATAGTCACTCTGCAGATTCATATGCACGAGAGGAGCTTTTAAAATACAGATCCGTTCAGGTTAGCTGCAGCCTGACAGGTATGAGGAATTTCTTGCACTATCTCAGCATCTTTAATCTTGGAATCTTTACCAAATCATCATACACTTTGAAGTATGTACTTTTTCCCTGCGTTTCCATTATCTTTAGTGTCTATAAAGGCATCTGAAAATTTTCACTCAGAGTCCCAACTCGAGTCAAGACTCAGACACGATCTTGGCATTACACGGGGATTCCAGAAGGGAATACACAGGGCTACAGAATTTCCCCCTCAAGAGCTGCTTGAAAAGAGCTGATTGCCTCCTTAAATAAACATGTATTAATATTTTTGTCCTTATTAGCATTTTTTTGTTAGACAGCATCTGTAGGCCCCAGTCATATCTGAGATCTTGCTGCTTGCTGCCTTTAGACAACCAGAGAGATTTAGGAATTGAATTTAGAGCTATAGCTTTCCAGCTTTGACCTATCAGATAGATACAAATGTCTTTTGAGGACAATCTTTGCAGAGCACAGCCATTTCCCAAAGGGTAACAAGAACGTTGTCATCTACTTCAGCGGGCACAAGATCAAATCCAGCATTATCATGGATGTATTTCCCAAAATGTTCTACCCGATAAAAATATTTCCGCTCTCTAAGGAGGGTCAGGAATGAGAATGTTAGCAGAGGAGTTCATAAACACAGCCCCAACAGAAAAGAGCTCTGCTTCAGACCCAGCCTCAAATTCTCAGCTCATCTGTTTCTCTCATTACACCCAGCAGATACAATACAAGTTTTGCTTGCAATGGGCAAAAAGGGTTAATACAAGCTGGAAGTTATTTACAGTTAATAGCAGTGGAAAAATTGCAGAGCAGCTTGGTCCAGTATCTAATAATAAAAAATAGTTTCTTGTAAAGAGACTTGAGGGCAGAGACTCTGCAAGTTCTTCACGTTTTTTTACATTTTTTCTTCAAAAAATAGTACAAAATTCCAGTAATCCCAGCATTTTGGGATAAAGTTTTCCATAGCTTTCTTGTAATCTTGACAATAAGGAAATCAATGACTAGTAATTACAAGAGGAAAAAAAAAAAGTTGGCCTAACCTGTCACCAGTTCATCAACTGTGGTATTTCCAGGTTTTTAACTAGCATATTTAGTGAGAAATAATTTTGTTCTATTTTAAGTGTGCAAATACAATGGAGAGAGTAGCAATATACTCTTAGACTAATTTTATTGTTTTGAAATCCTGATGGTCATCTCTAAACATAAAAGTCAAGAAATTATACAGAGGTACCCACAAGCTAAGTATCTCAACTCTCATACAAAAAAAAAAAGCAAACCAAAAAACACCACCAAAACTCAAAATTCAAGCAAGCAATAGCTGCCAGAAAAGTTGCATTGATGCTACTTTAAACATCTGAAAAACTCTTGTGTACTTAAGCAAGTGCCTTCAGCTTCATTGAATTCAAGAGATCTAAGACAACACTGAAAATCAGGTGACATTGCATAAGAACCCTGTTTTAGAATCACGTTTCTGCAGCACCTGAATCTTCAGCTGCAACATTAGTACCAAAGACTCTGAGCCTACGCTCAGTAGAGTCAATTCAGAGAGTGCTATTAACCCCAGCACATATTAGATGTGGCATTAAAACAAATCTTGAAAGGCATTTATGTGTCTATTTCCCACTGATATCAAAGGTTTGGGCTTTTACCTTTTGCAGCAATGATGATTCAGGTCAGAGTAAGACGTAAGAGGAAAAAAGCCTAACTCAAAGGGCCTAGTTTCTATTAGCCAACTGTACTACTGTTTGAGATCCCTGATCCTTACTTCTGTCACGTTAAAATATTCAGAGCTTGACCCAGAGGGCAGCAAACTGAGCTAAGGGCAGTCACCCCTTAACTCTGTTGCTGCAGCGTTCCCAGGCAGTAACAGAAAAAACCTATTTGACCTCACACAGCAGCAGCTACAGCACTACCACTAAGAACATCAATATTTCAGTAATTAATAACTCAAAGCATTTCTCCAGCTGAAATCCTTGTCTCTCAATGTATGCTTCCATAGGCCCTTTGTTTTGTCTGAGACCTTTGAATGCAATAATCATGATGATGAGGCGGCAAGTCATTGACAAAATACAGTTCAGGTCCAAGCACCAGTGCAGTTTTCATGAGCGTATGAACTTCATCCTGCTTTTAAAGTTTCCCGACACAGATACAACGTGTTTGTAACCACTTATAGCCAATGGTTGACAGAAGTGGTACGGAGCTGCCACATTTTGACATTTCCAAACCATCTGACTGTGTAATTAGAAATGGTGGGTTTTTTCTCTCTCCACGCCCCCCTCCCCCCCAATTGTTTTTATTTCTCCTGTTATCAAATAGGTTGGAGGAAGTTAGTTTATGAAAAAGATCTAGCCCCTTCTCTAAAAAAATTCCCACTGGTCTGACTTCAAGGCTAATAAAAATGCTTTATTGTTTCTTCTGTTGATCCTCCTAACTGGTCAGCAAACCCCTAGGGCACAGTTAGTACAAGAAATTCAACTTTGAGTGCCTGCTGTCTCATACACAGCTCTAGTTAGGAATAAGTTTCCTGATACAAAAGAACACTCCTGCAGGATAGCTGGGTAATTTTTTTTTTTTTTTAATTCCTCACTTGTTCTTGTGCATGTTTACAGGGAGAGCTCCCAATGACAATGCTCATTTTTTTAACAATGCAATTTTTTCCAAGTGTACAAAAAAAGAATTCTACAGTATACTGGAAAAAATACAAAGCTGGTTCCCACCTCTGTTTCCTACCTCTGCCTGCACTCAAAGCATCATCTCTCAAATGTCTTCCACACATGTAGATGTAAACTTGACTATAATCTACATATTCTATATGGAATTATTAGACAAAAAAAAGACCAAAACCCAAAAAAACTAAAATGCAGCAAATGGAGACAGAAGCCCAAAACAGCAAAAAAAATTTTCTTTCATGTATTTGGGGTTTTATCACCTTTTGCTATTTTACAAGTAGCAGAAAAATGTGTATTCAATTGACTGACAACAGTGTAAAAATTAAGATTGAGGGCTCATGCAGATAGTGAAGCTCAAGCAGGCAGCACACTGTTACATCCTTATAAAGCAGGCGTTCCCTCAAAGGAGATAGTAAACAGCACAGAATACAGCAAGGCTTTTCTGTCTCTTGCAATGAGCAGTCCTTTATGCCACAGGTAGCCTGCCCTTTGACTTTGGGCAGAAACTAATGGGTTTTTGATACAAGTTCATGGAGTGCAACAGCAGCATTTCCACTTATTTCAGAGGGGTTTGGAAAATGCTTAGTGTAAACAAGGATGGCAGAATGGCACAAAACCCACAAATGTACTATTTAAAGCTAAGAAAAAAAATCCATTGTGGTTCAATCCCTCTGAAAAAAAACAAATCCATCATTCTGAAACAGACTAGAAGAAGAAATTTTGCTCATACCTGTACTCTTACTTAATATGTTTTTTATATTTCTTAAACTTCTATACAGCCCTCTAAGACTCCAGAGATGTGGGAACAAGTAGTAATATTGAAAGGTTTTATTGATTTCTATGAAGCCAGAACTTCAACCCCTGAGAAGAAACTGCAACCCCAATTTAAAAGCAAAATCTGTCAAGAAAATTGGCACAAAAATATAACTGAAAAAAGTACACAAGGGATTTCAAATGAGATTAGAAGCATTGTTTTGACCTTGTGGCTTTCAGAGGGGTGTGAGAAAAACACAGTAACAGCACAAGAAGCCTTTGCAAACCGGGCAGCCGAGACAGACAGTTTAAAGGAATTGGAAAAGAAAGTCTAAACGGAAATGGAGTGAAAGGAAAACACAGCTCCATCTAGGGTGAAAGGAATGAAGACCAATAATCATTGGGATTCAGCTTTGTTTCTGTGGTAGGTGCTCTAAAATCCATGTTGGAGGAGCAGACAGAAAGGTCATGGAAGTCAGAATTATTATATGAGAAAGGAAGTAAGGAACAATGGGCTCAGAGAAGTCATGACAACTGAAGGATTGGTGGTCTTCACTGTGAAAGAATGGGTGGCCTTTATTGATGGGTTCTTTCTATAGAGATGAATTACTGTGTGCAACATCTATACAGACCAGAAGTGCAGCGGTGACTGACTTGCTGAATTATTTGCTGTGGATAAACTAAGTATTCTTTCCTGATTTGGATTTTGAGCAAGTCTAATTACTGCTGTAACATGTATCACAAGCGCCAGTCCAACAAAACACATACATACGGTTCTTAACTGTAGCCACATGAGAAGTCTCCCTCGCCCCAGTGGGACTATATATGTACTTAAACCGAGCAGAAGGTTATGTTTCACAAAGAACAAGATCCTCTCAACTAAACACACAAGCAAAGAAGTCACATGAAAGACGCAGAGGCAGCAGTTTCACAAACAAGAATTAGATGTCTACTGTCAATTCTTCTGAAGCTCTGGTCACTACTCTGTGACTTTGTTTCCCTTCCCCATGCCATCCTTTTTTTATTTCATTTATTAAGATTTCCAGCTCTATAGAACAATGTGCTCTTCCTCCTGCATCTGTATTTCACCTATGACAAAGGAGCTTTGATGAGCTACAATCATCAACTGATGGTTCCAAAATTACATATTATTCATTATTTGTAGCTTGTGACTGATCACTAAATACATGCCCCTTTTTAATCAGGAAAAGTAAACCAAAACAAGCGGTAAAGAGTGAGTAGAGAGAATAGGTGTTACTGAACTTTCTTCCTTCTACTAATTGAGTTATTTGTGTCAAGAGACACGCTGTCAGCAGCAATGCCAGCAAAACCTCCCGCACCCATTTTCGCAAGAACGACTGAAGCAAAAAGAGACGAAACATTTGCCGTGAAATTCAGAGGTGCTGTTGCAGTAAATGTTCCACTGCACCTAAGAGGGAAGGGAGTGGGATCTAGTGATACTTGTTTTCTTCAGGTTTAGCACACGAGAGACCTGGTCACAGGTGGGAAAACACGGTATGTTCAATCTTCTGTTGGGAACAAAGTTGTTCATTGCAACAGTGAAAAAAGAAAGCACCCGAGGAGTGGGAGATTTCTGTTAGAGGAGACATTTTGTAGGACAAAACTGTGGGAATCTGTGGGTGTGTAGTATGCTGAGGTTTGAACTTGGGAACTGTGAATGTAATCTCGACATCCAAGACCAGTAATGTGCAGAAGGAGCCAACACCACAGACCACCTAATCTCTGAAAAGTCGGAGTTGGAGCTGTCGCCCACCGCAATACAGCCCGTCTGTGTGCCATGAAATCTCACCGTTCTCAGTCTGGCTTATGTGCAGGCTTATGATTATCTGTCCTGTTATCCACATGGACCTATTCAGTTTCTTTCTATACCTCCTGCGACTTTGAATACATGATTAGCAATATGATGTAGAAAAGTACTTTTTACCCCTCCCAGCACCCCCCTCCTTTTTTTTGGGGTCAGGAAATGCCAGCCCTTGTGAGTCTCTCATAAAAAACAAATGGGAAATTTGCAAATTCCTGTAAACACCCACAAAGTTTCTCATGATCTCTTGTTACTTTTCAGTGGATGGCCCTTTGCAACTCCAAGCAGCCTGGGCTGCTGAATACAGCAATCATATTGTGCCAGC
Organism: Limnodromus scolopaceus; assembly: GCA_028565335.1. Taxonomy (NCBI): domain Eukaryota; kingdom Metazoa; phylum Chordata; class Aves; order Charadriiformes; family Scolopacidae; genus Limnodromus; species Limnodromus scolopaceus. Next base: position 156,560 of record JAOXNO010000024.1, read on the forward strand.
CTCCAAAATGTGTGGTTGTTTCACAAGGCAAAAGCCCACACTACCTGGAGCTGGGCAAGCACACAATCACTTTAGTCTAACAGAGAAACTCTGAGGTTTTTCTTTTCCTTTTTAATCAAAAAGCAACCAATCAACAATGCACAAGCGCAGATTTGTTAAGCATTAGCTTTTACAGGGTAAGCCTTATTAAGGCACGTTAAAGCACAGGCTAATCCAGGCTTGCGCTGCTGGTCCTTGAGAGGGTCCTGCTGGAGGTTTTCTGGAGTACTAAGCTTAGACTTCTTAGCATCAAGTCTCCAGCAATTCCTAAAAATAACATCACCAAGCCCTCTCATACTTGGCACCAAAGGAACCTAAATCATATCACTGTGGAAGAGCACTGTGATACAGTTTCACCCAGTGACTCAAACATCAATCCCGCAGCTCCCATCTCAGCCAAGTGTCCGTTGGAGAAAGACCACATCTTGACTGGAATACAGAAGAACGGATGAAACCACAGTGGGGAAATCTAGCAGTGGATTTCATTTGCAGGTCTCCAAAAGTGTCTAAGAGCTATTGGAAAATACCATCTGACAGATTATCATGCTTGGAACTGTTCAAGGGAACCAGGTAAAAAACAATTAAATCTGTCCTTTTGGGCTGTATGAACAGCCCAAGCTCCCACAAACCCTCAGCCAGATGACCCCGAGATGCCCTTACAGACTCATCAGCAATTCAGCAGCAGCCAGAACAAGGAGGAAATTGGGGGCCTTATTAGAGACCAGCCAAAGCAAAACAAACCAAAGACTTGGTTGCCACTGCCAAAAAACTGCTTTCACAAGTCAGGAATCCTGATCATGCAGCTGCCTCACTTGCCCCTCATTTTCCCACATCCGCTGAGTTTACAAATGAACCTATTAGGAGGCATGATTTTCTATTTTATTTGCCAGGGGGAAAGATGGTAACAAAAGGAGGCTGTGAGTGAATGAATATGCCAATGCTCCTTTGGTTTTACTGGCATGTCATTATATTTTAAAATAGAACTTGATTTTTAAAATAAACAAAGCATAATATGGAGGTTTCTGTGTAAACAAAGGATTGTACATGTGGTGGGGTATGATACAGAATTTCATGATCAAGAAATTTCTCATTCAGATTGTCTAATCAGCCAGAACAAACTTGCAGTCAGTAGACTTTAATTATAATTGCATCTAATTGGTTTTTTCCTTTTTTTTTCTTTTTTCCTTTTTTTCTTTAACTGTGGTATTGTGGTGCTGCATCAACAGTAGTTCTTGACACAAGAATGCATGTTAGGGAAGCTAGGGTAGGAAATGGAAAGAACCATATGAGTAACCATCTCATGCCCACTCCATCGTTTACTTACTATTTATTTCCGTTAGAGAAATCTCAGAGGCACCAGCAAACTGATCCCTGAACAGCCATCTCTCTCCCTCCTTCCAGGGGAGCCCCTGCCCACGCAGGGAACAAGCAGGGAAGGCTGGGCCTCAGCGCGTGCAAGGGGAGCTGAGTCATAAGCCCCAAAGCTGGTGGTAACATTGAGGGTCAAGCAGCGCTGGCCATGGCCAGATCCCTAGTTAATCATCTCAAGCAAACCATCACCAGAAATAGAGGCACCTTCAGGCTTAAGTGAAAAACAAATGGGGATTTTCAAAAATCTAATAGTGAAAATGTGGGCGCCAGTCAGAAGTTCACATCCTTTTCTCAAGCAATCCCTGCATGACTTATTCCAGGCGGTACAGAGTTCCCGTGACAGCTGAAAATGATATCCAGATTGTTTGACTCAACCTTAGAAGTATTATTCTTCCCTTAGCACAGTGGCTAACACATCCAGCAATAGCTAAATGAATTAGGATCCCAAGCCATGTTTTCAAACGATTCTGGCATAACATCACATTAAAACAATGGAACGTAGGTTCTTAATTCACTTAGTCATTTTTGAAAACGAACAGAGGATTAACAAGGATCATGCTACAAATACACTTACGCTCTTGGCATATATTTAAGGCATGCTATCTGTATATGCTGTGTCAGTCTCTTGACCTCTGTGTATATGAAGATGACACTCAGAATTCACACACCCTTCTGCTGTTTCTGTCTGGCCATGCTAACTGGCCTCTGAACAGTTAGCAATGCCTTTTTTCAGAAGAGTTTTCTAAAAGCTCATGAAAAACAACAGACATTGAGAATCAGATTTTGGCTTCATCAAATGGCACTATAAAAAAAACAAAACCAACCCAAAACAGGACTCTCAACAAAGATGTCAGTGACTCAACAGCTCTCAGTAACCACTGCAAAATAAACATTAGACGGTAATTGCTATGTAGGGGTTGAGCATCTGCTAAGAGGAACCATGTTTTCATTGAACTATGATTCTAACAAAGTAATTGCTCCCCAGCAGAAATACGGCTGAAGGGCAATACTTCCAATATGGAGTGTGTTGATACACAGCAGCCTCCCCTCATCCACCAAACACAGTGTGCTCGAGTATATAAAAAACAGAAGGGTTTTTTTTTTTGTTTCCAAGAAGGAAGTTTTACAATAAAAGAGATTTTTTTGAAGTCAACCATTTTTTGATTACTTGTGTGGTATCGTGTTCCCTGAAGCACCGTGCTACCAAATGGCTCTGAGGGTACCTTTATATGTGGGTTTGGCCTGCGCTGTGCAGTGGAGATGCAGCCCAGTGCCAAACCAACACTGGAAGTCCACATGCCGAAAACCCCTCTCAGCAGGAATTATTAGCCAGGACACAGCTGTAAATGTATGCAGCCAGCCTGTTTCCCCAGGCAAACGAGCTCCCATGTTCTGGGGAGCCATCTCTGTGCCACACGCTGCACAGCTTCCTGACCTGGGGTTATTTCGAGTAAAACCAACTTCAACAGCATTGCACTGTGAGTGCCATCCTGCCCGTCATCTTTGAAACAAACGCCCATTCCTGGGAAAATATGCTCTGTTTGGTAACCCAAACTCCTAAAAGAAAGCTTCTTTTGATGGTAAAGCTATGGCAAACCAGAGGAGTGTTTGCTCTCTGCCATAATCTTGGATAATAGAGCCAGTTTTCTAAACAGAGCCGAGCTTTGGGAATCGGCTATTCCTGTCAGACCCAGATTCCTCGTAGCAAGAATGCTTGCAATCCGTGCGACTCTCTGTCCCAAGACAGTATGGCTGTGTAAACAGAAGACTACAGTGGGATTATACTGAAATTTCACATCATATACTCACAGACTGACCAGCTTCCACAGCCCCGGCCATTGCTTTTACCTGTTGTGGGACATAACAGTGTTATCTGGGAAACACAGCTAGAAGAGAAAGGAATCACCGTACTGCTACTCTGCATGATAAAACAACGAATGCAAGTCTAAACCAGGATATATTAAACAGTGCATTTTCTTAATTTTCATAATGTGTTGTGTACAAGTATATAGCACACCGGATACATCCAGATGCTAAGCCAAGTCTGGAAAGCCACCCAAGTTTTTGCATACCTATTTGAGTTCCTCGAGGAGCACAGGCTGACTTTTGTAAATGCTGAGAACTCTCGGTTCCCAGTGGAGCAAAAAGGCAGAGCCACTAATACGCAGGCTGTACAAGCAACTACTGCAAACCGTGTATCTGCACAACTAGACTCTTAAGTGTCTCGGAAAAATCTGCTTCATGGCGCCAAAATTTAAGCACTTGTTTTTGCAAACTTAATGACAGAATTGTAGCATTTACACAATTGTATGAACAACATCAGCACCAAATTTTAAAATCAGTAGCTTTCAATCTTCTCTACATTTCTTTAATATATATGTGATTTAAAAGATTAAATTGTGCTTTCTAGCATAAACATCAATACCACTGCAATTAAGTTCTTCTCTCCTACCACACCTCTAACTCAATAATACTTTTAATACCTGACTTCCCATTAGGAGTAACAAATTCTAATCTGGAATTTCAGTATAGAGCAAAACCAGTAGTTAGTGAAAAAAAGGTTTTTTAGGCTGGCTATAACGTATCATTCGCAGCATATACAAGAGAGAAAACAGTTGAAATTAACAAATAGAGCTGGTCAGGGAACTCCTGCAACTTTTAATACCACCTTATCAGTAGTGACACAAATAATTTCTGTTGTGGAGTGATCCTCACAATTCCTCTCAGACACTGATAAATCCAAGTGGCTGGAGAACTAAAAGTTTCAATGCAAAGGCCCTTAAAGAAACAGGCTTTAGAGAGTGACTTAATAAAAACTCCCACCCCAAGCTGACTGGCAACTGAAAGCGCAGAAAAGAGAGACACTGAAGAGCAGTTAAGCGGTTGATTCCACTGAAATTCCAAGGATTTTGATTCTCACATCCCCTTTACAACACTGAAAAATCTCTTTGTATCTCTTAAAATGTCATGAGGGAAAAGAAGGCTTTTGGATGCTATCTGGCTTGCATGAAATAAGATACTGTATAAACACACAGGAAGGAGGCAGTCCCTTCCCTGCAAAGCGCACAACAGAAATGAAAACAGCAAAGCTGGATATAGCAAAAGGAAAAGATCAGCAGGATGGACCACGGGGAAGAACCGAGTCACATAAATGGGCTGCCTCTCATCTCTTCTGCAGGCACTCCAGCAAAGAGCTCAGCAAATTGCCAGACCATGAAGCCTCCACATTTCACCTGAGAAACACAAATCACAGCTTGCCAAAAACAAACCAGCCTTTAACCTTTTTAGTCTTTTAACCTTTACATAAACTGTGCTTGTTTTCCCGTATGAACAATGGCCTTATTGTTTAAGCTAAAATACAGTACATGACCTGTGATGTTAGGAAATGAATGAATTGTTGTGTTGTCAACAGTTACTTTTTTTCCACGCCTCCCTATATCTAGGAATTTCTTTCCATGTCTTTAGTTTTAAGGAAAACACAACAATTTGGAGAAACCCTACGTTAACAAATTATAGTAGTGAAAATTACGTAACGTGGATTTTCAGTAATTCTGAAACTCCTAATATAGGCCCACTTTTCAAAAGAATTCACCTCCAATTTAGGCATGTTATTTTCAAGAGTTTACATTGCCCAGAAACTCTCATTTCAGGCGCACAGTGGGCACTTTACAAAACCTGGCTACTCATTAAATGCCAAAATGGAAGGAGAGCTCTTCCGAACATCTGGCCAGACTGTGGCTATGTGACTCAAGATGACTGCATGAGAAAATACAGGGTAGGTAAGACACTAACAAAAGATTACAAAGAAAATTCAGACATTCAAGCAACGTTAGACATGAAGCCCATCTTCAAACACTCATTGTTTACTACAAGTTCATTTAAAATTGGAAAATGTCCAAAAGGATTATAGCAAAGATGAAGATAAAGCAGAATTTGTACAGACAGCAGAGAAAGTATCCGAAATGTCCCTCTTCTCAAGGACAAGCAACAACAACATAACAACTAAGAAAGAAAAACTTTTGAAAAAGGACCCTTAGAGTCCAAAGAAGTTTTAAAAAATAAATTCATGAACAATATGAAATGTCCCATAAGCAATTACATAGAGTTTTCTAAATTAGAACACTTCCACCAACTCAGGAAGGAAACACTTCTCACTTTTGTGGGACCAACTGGACATTGAATGGACCTATGAAAAAATGTTTATGTAAAGGAAATATTTTCCCAGGTTGGAACCAGCTCTAAAATGAAAGGACAGGTCTGGAAGGTTAAGTACAAATGGATTTATCTGGGCCAAAATACTGCTTGACAAAGCTGATTTTGGACCTCGTTGCCCATTTTAGCTAACAGCTTTAGAGCCTGAGGCAGCATTCATTTTATTATATATAGCCTTGAGAGAATTTATATTTAGGAGAAGAATTTTTTTTGGCTGGTTTTGATCAGCCGTCTCCCTTCAGGCACTGCTTCCATGATCCCCTGGGAAATGACCAAAAATACTCATCTGATTGCTCTTTTGTGGGATATGCTTATGTATCACAGAAATGTGAAAGGGATACCTCCTCAATGATATAATGCATATTTTAATCACTGGGTAAGGAATTATTACCCTACAGCTCAGAGACTTTAACCTACAAAATTCTATGTGAGTCCATCAGGGCTAGGTCAAGAAGCATAAGACACCCTTCACGTGCTACTTTTAGAAAAATAGTATGAATATATCATAAATTGAATAGAAATATGAATAATCTGAAAAGAAAGAATATAATCAAAAAGAGGTATACCTCCCAAATAAGGACTCCTCTGAGCTAACAAGAATGACATTTCCGTGTTTTTCATCAAAAAATGAAAGAAAAGAAAGGAGAAAAAAGAAATCGTTCCACATAATGCAACAGCTCCTCAGTTAATGTAAACTGGCGCCAGTTCCTTGAAGTCAATGGAGCTTCAGTGATACGTACCAGCTGAGGACGGAGTTCTGAATTTGTAGGCATTTGGCACAATGCCAGCCTCTGTCTGCATACAGACCAGTATTGTGTATGTAAACACTGTCTGACTCTCTAAAAATCATAATTTTTAAAAAATGCTTTATAGTTCTGATGAATTTGTCATGTAAAACAAATCGTGGGCTTCCTGTGTTCAGTGCCTCCATCTGAGCAGCAGATACTTGCAAATTTGTATGTGCTCTGCGCTTGCTCACCAAATCCCACCAATCTAAAGGATGGCCCACTCAAAACACAAATCAGAAAACATCCCAAAAGAACAGCTGCTTCCTCTGTCCTGAATAAAGAAAATCTAAAATTTCATACCGATAGCATTGTGTGAAGGTTCGATTGTGCTGTTAGGGAGTAAAGGACGGTGTTTAAGCTGCAGCCCACTGAGAACCACAAGGATTGTCAGATCCCCCCCTCCACCTCCAGTCATTATTTCTTGTCCTCGCACCATAGACTATTATTTTACTGTTGTCCTAGACTAACCCAAAGTCCCTCCTTCACAATAGTGACTGAGAGAAGATTTTCTCACCTTGGCTGCTTCCTGCACCTGTTTTGAGAAGGGAAGAAACAGGGTCTAGATTGACTTAATCCCTTTAAACCTGCATTGACAGTCTTGGTTTCCACATGTTTTCCTCTGGTGTGTTACATTATATATTTTACCTACTAATCTGCACTTCAGGATAGACTTCTGTTCTTAAACAAATTTGTTCAAATAAATAGAAGCACATCTTCTGACCTTTGGGAAACTCTAGAAATACCAGTTTTGGAGGCTGATTACCTCTAGAGCATCCATTTTACTGTTTCTAAGGAGATCACCACAATAAAGGAATAAAAAGCCTTTGGAATCATACATTTAACCTATAAACACTCTTTTCACAAGCCATACTAAGCTAAAAGAAAACAGAATTACTCATTTGCCAATTATTCAACTCATTTGTACGAGCAAATAAATAAAAGGAAGAAAAAACACATGTACTTAACATTCATCTTGGCTCTAAAGGTGGAGTATTTCTTTTGGTTTTCATCCTGTATGGTTCAGGTGACAAGCTGGTCAATCTGAAGAATTGTTCTAGATGAACACTATGGCATAGGTTGATCTCTGAAATGAGATGCTTACTGTGGAAGAAGTTCATTATAGGTGCTCATTTGAGACTAGGCATCAGGTAAGAACATCATCAGTCAGGCTTTTGACACAGGAAGCACCATTCTCATTTAGTGGTCTAAGTACATATAAGTATGAAAACAAAGGTGTTTGGCAGCAGTAAGATCAGAGACAGACTCCCAGTTGAGCTTGGTTTACTTTTTTCCTAGCTCCTTTCAGTAACCTAATTGCATCCGAGGCTCAAAAAGAAAAGAAAAACTTTCGATTCATTTTATCAATATACCATAAAAGCTTCAGAGATTTCCATAAGCATATACCATCAAAGGAGAAATAAATCTGAACAAGATCAATAAATCTAATTCTGTATTGATTGTCAAGTTCTTCTACTAATTTAAACTAAGCTATTAGGATTTATGCCCAAAATGATGGGCATATCATCCTTAAGTTTGCAAAGCATTGGTTGGTCCAAGATTTGCTTTTTAAGTCACAATACTTTGAGGGAAGAATGACTTTTCAATCCTTACCTGTGTGCCAGATTTAATGAACACATCTTTAACAGACTGCTAACACAACCATATAAAATATTTGGGTAGAATCTCTGCCCACTTAAATATAATCTGTCGTTTATCCCATAAAATGTAATTATAAAAACAACAAGTTCACCTGATTTATGAAATATCTACATCTCATTTCGGACCAAAACCAAATATTATTAATTACTATAAAAACAAGGGGTAACTAATCACCACTGTTTTGCCATACTTTCATTTGTTGACAGTGGTTTTAGTTAATAGAAACATATGGCCTGTAAAGAGGAGGGGGGATTGTTTTGGGGTTTGGTTTTTGGGTTTGGGGTTTTTTTTCAGATCACAGATAGTGATGGGAGAAAAAGTTAACAATAACCAACAAGAGATTTCACCAAGAACTCAAACCAACCAAAACTAAAACCTGTTTTGATTGGAAATGAGGAAAAGGAAGTGGGTGTTTAGATCCAGATCTAAATTAGGTTTAGTCGGCGGTTTGGGGTTTGGTTTCATGACCAAATCAGGGCTGGGGTTCTCTTACAGACTTGATGATGATGAAATCTTCTAAACTTGAACCACATAACCTGAAATCTCGTAACCTGTTGTACTGAGATTTTGGTCTGCAAGACTGGAAATCTTTTTATAGTTACAGCTGTTTGACTGACATCACTGTTTTCTATGTTTCTTTAGGAATAGATTCTTGAAATTTCTTCTCCTCAATCCCTGTTTTCATGATGCATCAGAAGAACTCCATACCGAAACCCTGACATTTGCAACTGATACTCAAAATGTTTTAATTGAACTTTAACCATTTTGGCCCACCCGCAAAAGAAACACTTTTGGCATATGCTAATACAGATCAGAATTCAAAATCCCAAGGAACACAAGGAAGGCAAGTAGCAGAGTATAGACCTGAACTTCAGGAAAGCAGATGTCTGATGTAGGATACTGGAGCATGACATCCTGTGGTGCAACAGCAGGTACGGATAAGGCCGAGAGGCTCAATGCTTTCTGTGCCTCAGGCTTGACCAACAAAGTCCATCCAGTCGTTACATCCACAGACAGGGTTCAAGGATGACAGAAGTTCTAAGCAAAGAGAAGTCAGGGATCTTTTAAGAAATCCTGACCCTTATAAGCCCATGCTACCAGGAGGGATGGAGGGAAGAGTGCAGAGACCACTGATGGCATGGCAGGGTCACTCTTTCATCATTGATGACAAGTCATGGAAATCAAGGGAGGTCCCCAGTCACTGAAGAAAGGCATATGTTTTACCAGTCTTCAGAAAGGGTAACTATTGGGAGACTACCTTAAATTCTTTATGCAGTAGGGCCTTTACTGGAACACTTCACAGGACTCCCTAGGGCAACTATGCTTTCCAGCTCGTCTTTATCATTCATGCTACAGAGCTCCTTTTACTGCACTGATTCATAACAGTGGTAACATCAATTTAAAAAGGGGACAAAATGTACAACCAAGACCAGGAGTGCAAGTGAAGACAGTCTGTTTTCGTATCAGATGATACAAGTCTGTACTGCTTCTACTGCCTCTTAATTCAGTATTCACAGGCTGTAGTATCACTATAGTCCCCCTATCTATAGTACTGAATTATTTCTATAAATGGAAGCAGTTATGATGGCAATTGTTGTCTTTGGGTTCAAACTAAGATGTGAACAGATATGTTTAAAGCAAAATTCACCTCTTTATTAAAAAATAAACTCTGCCTTTGCAATACATACAGTGCTTTTTTCTTTTCTGTATATGTATATATACATACATAAAGACATTTATGTATACATGTATTTATATAGATACACACACTCCCTCTCCATATAAGGTCTTGGTAAATACGGACTGGATTTGACTCGGAAGGGAAAGAGACAGTTTAATTTTAATAGGCCAAGCACACATATTATCAGACAAAACGAAAGACAAAAAAATCCCAAACCAAGACCATGTAAGGTATGTATCAACCAGTTCTGAAAAAGGTTCCCACTGGAATTATTCCAGACTAAAACAATGAGTCATCCCCTAAGGAATCCTGTCCTCACATGAAATATATAAATCATTGTCCATTTTGGAAGGATTACGCCAATAGCACATATCATTAAAATGTTATTCCTTTTGAAAGTGCTAAGACAAAATCCAGCATTTTCTTCTGTAGATCCTGATTTGCAATGTGAACAGGAGTCTCACCACAGTCCCCCAGGGTACAGAGTTACAAGGACATTTAGTTCCTGTGTAGTCAACGTATGTTCCCATACGCCTCTGCAAATCTGGGCAAATGCAAACAGGATCATAGCTTTCAGAGGTTTCCTCCCTTTTTTCCTTTTCCCCCCTGCCATGGGATGGAAAAGTTCTGTGAGGTGGTTGTGGTAGAACACAGAAGAACATAACATCCTAATGTAATGCTCTAAAAATCTCAATGTTTGAAATCTATGCAAGGGTGTCTTGGTACACGAACAGTTTCATTACTTCTCAAATTAGAATACTGTGTCTGTTTTATAGGCCTGCTACAGAAATTACTGAACTCCTGCTATTCACTGAGGAGGACCTAAGGGAAAAATAAGGCTGTAAACTCTTACCGGAAGGCGTAAGATTAACGGCATATAAGCTGCAGTAGACAGAACTAGCTCCTTATATGACATTCCCAAAGAACAGGGTATACTTTCTATAAAATGTTTCCCATTAGAAATTTAGAATGGCAAACACACTTTCCAATGCATGATTTTACAGACAGACTTACGTGACACTGAAATATCATACAGATAAGTCACTTGCTGCTCTTGCAAAAACACCTCAGTGCTTCACTCAAAATTAAAGTCTCACTAAACTATATATTGTATAAAGTGATGAACGGCGATGCTTTATTCTCGAGCAAGCTTGCTCAAACGCTCTGTAGTTCTCAGAGGATGGGGGGAGGAGATCACATCATCTCATATCTAGTGTAATTTTGGATGTTATTCACTAATAACTATTAAGTAAATAAAAAAATTTCAACTCCTCAGATTAATTTTCATGAAGCAGCCTGTCAGCAGCAGTTTACCAAACTGCTCAGCAGCAGGTGTTCCCTCCTTCTGCTGGGAGAGCAAAGGACACCTGGGCTTTAACACCATCCTCAGCAATATCCAACTACTTCCTACCTCTCTCCTGGCAAGACAGTGTCCCAGTACATAGAAAACAAAGAATGAAACAGGGGATTTTTTTTCCACTTTATTTCATCAATCCACTCTCTGTCCCTAGCACCCAGAAATTATGGTTGTAAAAACCCAGTCACAGTTAGACAAATACAGACGCAGTATATTCAACCAACTATTTAAGGAACACATCTCGCTTGCACAACAGAAGCCCACTGCCTCCTGAACCAGCAATCTGACAGGGAGACACTGCCTGTGCACCCACCATAACTCCAGCTGGAACAACTGGTCCCTAACTTCCATGGCAAGAGAAATAAAAAAGGGATACTCCATCTTCAAAAGGAAAGTCACTAATCTACATACTTAATGAAGACATCTTTAGCATTTCTTTTCTTTGGGGCTTTTTTTCTCTGAAAGCATTTCCTTCATGGTCTTTGCCAAGTGTTCACAATGCGACTTCACAAAAGCGGCACCGCTTTATTTTGCGCCCTGTAGAGACAGCGATCATTAGTCACAGTCAGAATCACATTTATACTACTTCTTAGGCATCTATGACACGAAAGAAGAAAACTGGTGAACACCGACAACACTGGTCACTCACTCTTACTTCATTCTGGCCCACTCTTGACCAGTTACATCACTGTTCAGAAATGTATGGTCAGCATTTTAAAGGTGTTCTAACACATTCCCCATGAAGCCAAAGTAAGGCAATTCTTTCTCTTTGGTCGAGTCCATAACATTAAGCACACATGCTACAAAGTCACATTGTAAGAGGAATTTGTTCTTTTTTTATTTATGAATAAAAACAAACAAACAATTGAAATAATCACACAAAAGGTTACACAAGATTTTTAAGTTACCTCAGCAAACATAAACATGGTATGCTGGAACAGATAAAGATCTTTTTTTTCCCAAGCTTATTAATGCCTTTTTGATTGTTCCATATCAAGCTTTAATTCTCTGATACGTTCAAGAATATAAAATGAATCATAGCTTTTCTAATTCTCCGAGTCCTTAGTAATGAGCTTAGCAATCAAACAAACCACTCCACACACCATCACCAAAATAGTTAGCTTCTTACAATATACTCTCAAGCAAATTAATTTGAAGTAATGTGCATACTATTAAGTAACTTTCATTAATTTTAAGTTAATTTTAAGTAACTTATGCATACTGCTACTACTGCTTCCTTTGGGAGAACACACCGGAGGCTAATAGCTTTCACCACTAGGAATTTTTTCTCATGTACAGTCTATATAAGCTTCTTTCTCAGTTTTATCCCATTAGTTCTAGATAAAACTCCTCTGTATCAGGTGAAATACTTTTTACACGGTCTGAAGCGTTTGCATTCTGTTATTACTCGTGCTCAACTCTCCTGTACCTCACTTAACACTTGCATTATGGCTGACAACGTTCTGAAGGCAGTAAAGGTCAGTAATTTAGGGAAAGATTAGGACTACTCCAGCCTTCGTCAAGGAACCAACCACGTTTTAGACTTCTGTTACAGACTTGAGTGCAAGATGTACCAGCAGCATAATATTTTGTAAATACATTTTTGTGAAGCAAGGAATTTGAGTTTTCAGTACTGGGAAAAAAAGTAAAATCTATCTTACTGCATAACATCCATACAAACGCCTTGACCATTTATTTACTTTTTAAAACCATTATGATGTTTACTATATCTAAAATCATAACATTGACAACAAGAAAAAGACAGAACACAGCTGATTTTTAACTTTTAACCATCAGCTACCCTCAGACATATGTGGCAGCCATAATAAAATTCAACACTATATAACAAATATAGATTGAAAGATAATAACCTGAGGTATCATTCAGCAATTTGTTCCTATTGATAGGAAACGCAATAAGAGTAAAGTTGTGAGTTTAAAACACAGCTTTACATACACTACAGAAAATCAGTACTGGGATATAGTTTCATGCTGGGGAAAAAAAAAATAATGAAAAAAAAATTATCAAAGACCGGATGAGCAGTTTGACTGAGTCATCGTAACAGTTCCCCTGGGCAAGTCACTGAGGACATGACCACTGAAATCAATGAAAAGGTTCCCACTAATGTCTATATAGTCTGTGGATAAGGCCTTTAAAATCCCCATGACTCTTGGTTTTCATCCATAAAACGGAGATAACACTCTACTACTCCAAAAAAATGTTGTGGGGATGACTACATTAATTTGTGCTCAGTTAAAGTGAGAGGAGCTTCATATATATCTATATGTACAAATTCCTCAAAACATTGAAATGGAAAGATCACCATAGCTGAAAGCTGTAAGGGAATTATCATAATACACTCCCATTAATATGCAAAAGAAGACACAGTTTATCATAAGGTTAGGAATACATGACTCACATGGATAACAAGAGCTCATATTTATGTCCCACTTTGCAAAAAACATGGTTTGCACAAACAATATTCAACTTTCCTTCTCTTTTCTTGAATTTTTTTTTTAATTTTTAAGCCCGCCCTCCCCTTCTCTCATCCCCCCAGCAAGAAACTGGCAAGAGATGTGGAGCATCTGGTTAGAAATGACAGCTGGTGGGTGAGACAGCATCAAGCTCTTTACTGGCTTTTACTTTAGTCTTTTGGGAATGAATCGAAATGAGACTTCTTCATAAAAATCACCCCACCTTTTGCCCTTGAATAAACTTCAGAAGTGACCATGAGCCAAGTCCTCTTTGGGCAATCAGGAGGAGTTCTTTATAGCCCATATATCAGAGCTGGTTGGAAAACAGGATCTCTGCCCCGTGGGAAATTCCAGTGCTCCAAAACATGCTTTGTGCTCCAACTTCGAACAAGTAAAAATTTTTTCAGTATAAAGGTTTCCTCAAAAAAATTATCTTGGAAACATTAAATACTACATATAATGTTGCTTAGAATTAGAGCATGATATAGACATAGAATACCAAACAAGATACAAATGTAAAATTTCATCAATACCATTTAATATTGAACATTACAATTTAAAAAGTCAAACAAAATAAAAAGATGAAACAAAATTCCATGTGGAAAAAGCAAAAATGTGTCACTCAAATAAGCTTATGCAGAGCAATGTATGAACATAACCGCTGTTTGCAGAGACAAAGCCAGCTTGTTACCTCTCTTCGGCACTTCCTTTGGGACTGCAAAAAGCACTGTCAGTGTAATCAGACCATTTTATTCTTACATGACATTTAACACATTCCTAGGCAGGTATTCATCAGGGATTAATTACTGGAAATCTCTACGGCTTTAATGATCTGCACTGTTTGGCCCTCAAGCTTTAAATTGCTACCTCATCTGTAACACCAAAGACTTGATACAGTAGGTTTTATTCTTCTTTCAGTAAAAACTATCTTATCAGTTTATTGATATTGCTGCTAAAAAGCAGTAAATACCTTTCATTTTATTCTTTTAATGGGAAACACATCCCACGCCTATATTTAAGCCCCACACCTTAGTCTTTTGTTGGGGAAAGGACACAGACAATGAGCCCTCTATGAGAGAGGCCTGCGTAATGCTAACATGGTCAAACCTTCTTGTGCAACCACAGGAATATCAAAGGCAGGCAAGGAGCAACTGGAACCTTAGAGACAGAATCCTTTTCACAGACATTTGACTAATCTGATGATGTATCTGTAGCGCTATGTGCACCGGAGCAATGAACTTGCCTATACAAGCAATAACCCTTTGCCTGTCAACAGGGTTTACCTGAAGGGAAGCAGCTCCATCAGTTTTGTACAGCAGGGCTTCCCACCAGCCACAATTACGTTATGAATACTTAGGTTATTAGGCTATAATGTAAAAGACTAATGTGTGTGCGGGTGTATGAGACTGATTTCATCTGCACAAACACCCTGATTGACTGAAATGTGATTGCAGGGGGAAAAGAAAGGACAAAACTAGACCAAGTTGCTTTAAATACATGGCAGCAGCACCACTGGTGTGCTCGATATACCAATAGACAAGACAGCTGCAGAAAAGTAAATGGCATCTGCAGCAAACAGATAATTGGGGCATTCATCAAAAGGAATCTCTGTATGAGAAATGGATGGGAGTAAACATGAAAGTGCAAAATGCTCCCTTAGGCATGTGGACTCATGTTTGCAGGTTGAGATATAAACAGACAACCTCTTCGGGCCAGATCCAAGTCTCTCTGCATTTACTGGAAGATTTCTATTGAACTCAATCAAATTTGGATCAAATCCTAAGTGAATACAAATATCTCCTCTTCTGTTTGCACAAGAGCACTCCAATGATTTTGCTGTTGCTTCCTGTGAGGAATGAAGGGCTGCATTCATAGGTGCTCTTGGTGACAGATCATCTACCATTTGCTTGTTCTCCTCTGTGCCCCTCCCTCCCTCTGTGGCTGACCCCTATTGCTGAACGGTACAACCTGATCAGCATCTTTTTTCCCTTCCTCTCCTACAACCCTGTTCATTATTCATGCCGACACACAAGTGGTCCTGATTTTTCAGTATACTGTCCATCACTCCATCATACAATTACTTCTTTGCTTCTCCGTATCTCAAACTGCTTCTCCAAAAAGAATTGCTTCAGAGTCAGGGATTATTTACTGGCAACTATGAATATGTCAAACCCTCCAGATGTTTACTATTACTACTACTTTCCAGAGGTGTCAGCCAAAAGTTCTGGTTTTGGCTCACCCCTTACCAGGACATCAGATAACTGCAGCTTATAGGCCTGAATTTTGCATTGGTCACCCTTTGATCCACAACTCGTCGTGCTTTCTGCTAGGCTGTAAGATGTTTCAGCATTAGTCCAGGAAACTAGTCTCATCCCTTTACTTGTATTGAAATACTTATTTGTCAGCCAAAGGGACATTACAGACTGTTAAAAAAGACTGGTTATGAATTTGGCCTTGTAACTGGCTGCCACTATTGTAGCAGTGTGTGTTATTGGCAGATAATAGAAAGACTATTTTAAATGGCACAAGCTTTATCCATCATCCAATGCCCAAGACTACCTCTGTAGTGGGAAAGGTGAACTTTCTGTCAGGACAGAGAGTGTTCTTTAACAATTTCATTCTGCTTCCTCCAGCACATTTTCTTCCCCCCTCAGTGAATAGTTTTCTGCTCTTCTTGGACCTCAACTCTTTAACTGGCAGCAGTTCCAGTAATATAGCCTTCAAATAACTAGAGTAAATCAGTTGAGGCCCCCCAGGCTTCCAGATAAAATTCCATGCACACAAGTCCTATTAAAATCAAACTTGTCCTGAGCTCCAGAGAACAGAATTGAGTCTGTTTCTCTTCTGAGCAACATCCCAAAGAGAGAAAACGCCCCAGGAGGGAGCACTGCATCGGTAAAACAGATTCCTCCAGCAGCAGCCTGCTGCAGAGGATGTGTGCCAGGTACTGGGTGGAGATAATGCAGGAGATGAATGGACAGTCTCCTGGGGATTTCTACCAGCTGCCTGCGACTCAGAACTGATCTAACCTGTGCCATGGGTGGGGCAGGGCGTCAGGAAACCATAATCGCCTCCCAGCTGTTCCTTCCTTCCTCCACCCATGTTCATTGCTGCGGAAGCCAAGCACGGAGAAGGGTTTTGGCAGGATGACAGTAATGTGCCAATGGCAGAACATGTGTTTAGCTCATATAATTCTTCTTTAGATGCAAGGATCGACATGCCTGTGCTACTCGCCTAACTCCTCATAAAGGAGAAGCAGCATGCTGGCTTATATAAAACAAGCTAACAGAGGTAGGAAGCAAACAAGTGGTTCAATTGCAATATTTTTAAGGATGAAACTCATTTGTGCTTTGGTTTTGCTGTGGGAAAATTCCTGCTGCAATAATAACTTCCATTTTTATGGATCCCTCATGCTTAACAAATTGACAGACTATTTATTTAAGCATCACTTCACCCACCACGGAAATGAAGCAGTCTCCTGGGTAAAACGCAGTGTCTATTTTGCAGCACTGCTCCAAAACTTTGGAAAGATGTGCAAGCTTCTGATCAGTTTGTAGCAGCAAGTGGCTAGATTTCCAAAGGTGTCTAAAGCACCTGAAAGTATCAGCTCAGGCTCTTACAAGCATCCAAAGTTAGGCAGAGTTCCTGTTGATTTCCATTAGTGTTCAGTTAGAATTGAAAACCGTAACAAAATCCAAGTTAACTGCCTTGGAAATTTAGCCTGAGAAAAACTTCACTTAAGAGAGCCAGCGATTATGACTACGTTAGAACCTGGCTTGGCACACCACCAGCAACAATCTTCTTGAAAAGGGGTGCCAGAAAATCTAATTTTTCCCCCCAAGAGAACAAATTCTTTCAACTCACCAAACAGATACAATTTGTTCTACTGAAGTAGTCCCAAAGTCACATTAAATCATGGAAAAGGATAAAAAGGACATAGGATTGCTTTATTAGTATTCTTGCAAGACGTTTTTCTGTTCTCTGAAACCTCCGTAACAGCATTTTTCTGATTCATCACTGTTAAGCTTTCAGACCTTTTAGATACTACTCAAGATGGTAGAGCTGTAAAATTAACATATACAAGCATCAATTTGCAAATGTTCATCTTTGCAGTGTTCTGAAAAAGCCTGCACTCAAGTTTAAATATCAGAGGTTAATTCTGAGCTTAAAAACTGTCCATGTTAGAGACCACGACTCATGCAGTACTGAAGTTCAGATCTGTATTCAAACAAATAAAAGGGGATTACTGGCAGAATGCTTTATCTATGGACCACCAGCCATTGCAATTTTTCCCTTTCTCTTGCCCAAAACAAAGTCTATAACTTCCTGGCTTGATTTCAAAACTATTTTACCCATAAATCTCTGAAAATGGTTGTTGATTGGGGATATAAGGTTAGAAAACTATTAGAGATGTAAGGAGATTTCAGTCTATGCATCATCTACCTTCCTGAAATGAACTGTATTGAGCCACGCTAGTGCTCTTGATCTTAAAGGTCTCAAAAACCCAAGCCTAAAATCCCTCACTTAAACATATACTGACTTCTTTTTATTCCCTTTCTGTATTTTAACCCTTTAGATGTAAAGCTTTTCCCTAAAACTAAGATTCTTTGGTGAAAGTAGCACATGTCAGGTTAAGGAAATTGGGACATTAGGAACCACAACATTCTCAAGGAAAGTAGTGAAGTTATCTTTCTACTTTTAGTCTTTTTTTCATTGTTTGTGACATAGTTCCAGGAGATGTAGAAGATCCTAATTTATAAGCTAAATGCCTGTCCTGACATTTTTAAAATACAAGAAAAAAAATAAAACTGCTAGTTGCAAAGATACTGGAATATGGTCTTTTTTCTGATATGCATCTCGCCAGGAAGAATCACAAAGTAGAGAAGAGAGTAGCATAACATTCCAGCAGGAATTCTCTGCAGACTCTCTCAGAGGCTGGCCAAAGTGGTTTTTATTGCCAAAGTGATGTCAAGCATGGGTAAGAAACCCAAAAAGCTCTAATCTATCCAAGTTTGAACACTTATACTGAAACAGCACTGAAATATTCACTATAAGACACTTTTCCCAATGAAAAGCAGAGATGAACGCTTCAGTTTCCAAGAGACAAAGAGGGAACAAATCACGCCCTTCAAGCCTGTAATGGAAAGAGAATTGCTGTACGCAGCTTTTCCCTCTCCTACACCAGTGAATGTAACAACAGACCCAGGATACCTCTCCTACTGAGATGGGAGGGAGGCAACCCAGGACAAGTTTCATGCACATTAATTGGAGGAGAGGAAGGTTTCAGCCAAACCAAAATGAAACTAAGTAAAGTTTTCCAACAGCCAAAATCAAGTTCATGAAATGCACTGCACTCTTATTCTGTGTTCCATTAGTAAATAAGAAAACTGGTGTTGGAGAATAGCACACTAGGTTTTCCAAAGCTTTCTCCACAGGGAAAGGACCTGGGTCACAGAGAAGGCTGAGGACAGCTGGCTTTCTGGCAAAAGAGTAGCTGAGCAGGAGGAAAAAGTACTAAAATCCTGAGATGTACTCGTCTGCCGGATTTCAGGCCGTGTTAATGCTAAATTGCACGGTGTATAGCACAGCCCTGATTACACAGCCTTCACAGGAGAAGGCTTTTGTAAATGGGATACATGGACTTCACACTCAGCTGGCTTCACAAGAAAAAAAATCGTTCAATGAGCTTTTTAAGCTCTTAAGATGAAGACACATACAAGATATTGTAAAAATAACATCATGGAGTCTAAAAATGTAAAGTTCAGGGATATTTAGCTTCATAGTTTCAATTCAGCCCCATCTCTAGCAAAAACAATATACAAGATGAGAATAGTCAGCACATAAATACCATTATCAAAGAAACCTTAAAGTAAATCGAACTAGTGCTGCCTAACTATACCTCTGCCAGTAATAATGTTTTCATAATATATAAAAAGGAAAATGAAGAGTTGCTCAGAAAGCGTTCCAATGACAAGGCGACGAGGTACCACAAATGCAAGACATGGGCAAAACACTTAACATCTATAAAACGAGGTATAATGCTTTCATTGCTGCTTGCAAGTGTAAAACCTATTCTACATATGCAAGTCTGCCACTTGGGAGTAATGTGATCATCCTGACTGAATGGCAATAAAATTTGATAGCATCCCACACCCGTTTGTATCCTGTAAACTTCACTTCCTGCTAGTCCTTCATGTTCTCCGATTTAGCGTAAAAACCCACTTCCTTGCATCTCAGAATTAATGAATATAGGCTGAGTCTTAGCATTGCATTTCATCTAGAATGTTCTGACATTCTCAAATATAGTTTTAAAAACTCTTGACCTATCCTTTATCTGCTTACTTAGAAGTAAATGGGCACGTGAAATTGTCTGCAACACACTGTATTTGCCACACAAAATCAGGCTAAGTTGCAGTATTATTAAGCAGCATGATGTCTGTCACCATGGCTAAAACCATGGACTGAGCCAGGAACCTTAAACCATGAATCACTATAGCCTGAGTTAAATCCAAGCTCTGTAACTTGTGATTTTTATTAGATATTGACTGCTTCACTGGCCCCTGCAAGAATTAGACATGTCCCCTCCCCAGTGAATTCAGCCTTGGGTTTTCAAGCTGCCCAAGATAACACTTTTCTACTAAACAGCATTTTTGTGTGAAAGGTCTCAGAGCATTTTATGGAAAAGATTAGGTTCATCACCTCCACACGAGTCACACAGATGAAGTGACTTATCTGAGATCAAGAACAGGCCAACCCACTCATCAAACCCAGGCATCCTGAAACGGGTATGGATAGCTCAGAGATGCATGAATATGACAGCCACCTTCTAAAATGCTGTAATTGATCCAAGTCTTTGGGTTCAGAATGAAGTACCCTAAAATTCAATCACTGTTATACTAGTAAACTTACAGCAGCTTGCACCTTAATAAAAGATTTCAGAATCTGACAGCGCACAAAAAAAGGTCAAAGGCAGGAAGGTTTATTTCACAAACTGCAAAGAGCTTTGAATCAAAATGAAATCAGTGATGGCTATTGCCAACTAGAGCTTCACGCAGACCTCAGTGGAGTCCCTAAAAATATGACACCATTCAGTGACCTAAGTAAAATAAACCCGTGGTCTCAATACAGCATGTAAGAAAAAATACATCTAAAAAGGTATATAAAAGGTAGCATCATCCATTGCATTGGTTGGTGCTCTCAGGGAACAGTCAAAGCACTAAGTAGTTAGAGAATCTATGTGACTGTCGTTACTGTTCTTATCATAATTACTGTTGCTAACAAAATGCTGTTGTTCTAGATCAGCTGTGAAGCACAAGCATAAGGTAGGTGGGGACACACATCTGCCCACGCGTGGGCTGCACCTGGTCTCAGAACAATGACAGAACTTCAGCTCAATTTTTATTTTTATTTCTATTTTTTTACTATGTTGTGGACACTCTCCTAGTTGCATTTATTCTAGCTACAAAAATTTTGGATGCAAAGGAACTCTCTCATAAGACATAAAAGCAAAGCTCAGCATGCACAAACTTGATTTAAACAAGTTCCAGTAGTAACTGCACTTTGCACTTGGGGTCTATGTTAAAATTGCATCAAACAATAATTTTAATGAAAAAAGACAGAGCAACGGAGGTGAGATTGATAACAGTTATATCCATATGTTTTCTTTTCAGCTCTGGCCATCATGGCACTTTCTCTCCACTTTTAGGCTGTGTTGTATTGCCAGACTGTCCCAACAATGACTCCAGCACAAGAGTGAAATCCACACTAAGTTTCAATTTCTCCCCATAACAGATCCCGGTTCTCTTTTATGAGGCCAGTAATTTTTCTGAATGGCACATCTTCATGGCCAAGGACAGAAAGTAAAACACCGGGTGTGAGCGTACCCTGGTGACAAGAGGTGACAGGGCTGAACAAGCCATTGTGAATTGCCCATCCCTGTGTGACCCATCTTACTGCTTGGACTCATTAGCGTGGGCATGGTCCACGCTAACACAACGACGCAGCTAAGGCCAACCTCCCCCCAGGTCAACAGGTGTGGAAGTGCTATGGAAGCGTTTCAAGGTTTATTTAGTTAGAGCTTTGCCATTTATCTCTTTTCTATTGGAACAAGAAGAATTTCTTCAGGAGAAGAAAAAAAAAGAAAGGTGCACCACCTTTTCTGCCAAACGTTTGGCAGAAACTTAAATTTTATGTTCTGTAAGAGCAGCAGGTAAGTTGATTCAGTTGTAAGCACCTCCCTCTTCTTTCACTTGTTCTTAGTGTACTGGGTAAAAAAATGTAATGTTAAAGCCTGTCGGAAGGCAAAGATCTGTGCAATATTACAGCCTTGTAACACACATCTGAAGGGCTGGAGTTGCAGTATAAAAGAGGCACACGCAAACTTCACTGGCAAAGCATGCATTTTAAATAAAGCTTCAGTACTCAAAAACAGACAGTCTCCGTTCTCATTCTGAGTAATGTCTGCCTTCTATTCAGTAGAATGGCCCACAATGAAAGTAACAAAGACATACCAGATGAAAAACATCACACTGCAGGATCTCTGTATGCTAGAGAAAATCCTGTAATTGCTTACTGAGATATTTCCCTCTGAAAATATGTGGGGAATAAAAAAGGGATGCTTCGTGTTAAAAAAAAAAAGAAAAGGGGGGGGGGGGGAATGAAAACAATTTATGTCCAGATTGTTCCCTTTTAAAGTTTCAGTCTGATAAAAATCTGATTTCCGTGGTTTTTGCTACGGAGCTTGTATGGGGCTTCCCCAGCTCAGCTCCTGTAAACATCAGTTCATACTCACACCAAAAAAGTGCTTGGCTCTGATGATGCTAAAGTAGGACTAAGGGCCTTGCTAGCAGCCTCCAGCCAGGAGAACATCCTGTCCACAGGAAGGGCTTGGAAGATGGCCCGCAGCGATGGTGTCACATGAACTCCAGCTCTCTGTTAGAAGTAGCCACAGGCACTGGTTAGCACAGGTAGTCACACAGCAATGTGCAAACATGCTGATTAGTAAGGATGCTGAATTGACAAAATCTTGGGCAGAGAGAAATGATTACATAAGAAACTACCTAATGAACGTGTATGAAAAGTTTTCCTTCCACAAAATGAGCTTGATGCACTCATTATGCGCTGAAGATTTACTGTTACTATTGGTGCAGCAATTAGGTGTTAGGTTACCGTTACAGAACAGCATCCATACAAGAGACTTCAATCCAAAAACCTGTCTCAGAAACCTAACACTAAGCCCTATGTTCCCATTATAGCATGATGATTCACTGTTAATCCAAAATGCCTTGAGAACTAGGCACAAGATGTGATACAATTCATTCATCATCTTTCATCCAGAAGAGAATAACAGGCTGAAGCAAGTATATTTGGAGGAAGGCTTTTATGATGGGATTTTCAGCCTGATTTCTTATGGAAAGGGGCTTAGGTAACTCATTATGAACTTTCTATCTCCCTGGTAAGTTTTGAACCATTTTAACTTCATTTAATATGGGACCAAGACATACATGGTTCCTATGAATTTTGTTAAGATGCATAGCTACGTAGAAGAAAGATCCAAATTAGTGATTCCCATTTCAACAAACACTGCAAAGCAATCTCCCCTCAAAACATGCATGCATAGGACAGAGCCTTCAGAAACTTCATTAGCAGTCCCCAGACTAGCAAAACTAAACAAGAATAGGTGCCCGTAGCACAGACTGACTGCATTTAGATGTTTGTGAAAGAACACAAAACTGTATCTGTTCTAACACATGAAAACACAGATAATACAATCTTTGTCCCAATGAGATTTCAGCTGAAAGATGGTTACATTGCAAAGTGATCTGAGGATCTATTAATTGCTATTATACAGCAATCAGGAAATTTTAGAAGTAGAAGTATAGTGATTCTCTCATTAAGTTCTTGCACGTTTAGAGAATTTAAGCTAATAATTATTTGTAGCAGTAGTACAGTAATTTTTGAACAGCTGGTCCCAAAGTGTGAGTGAAGATTTGATGTCAAACAAATTCATTCATATTTTCAAATGAAATACTGAGCTTCATCCAACTTTGAGGCAAACTAAAATAAAGTTTCAATTGCATTTTCCCCAATTTAGTATTTTCACATAAAGCCATACCATGGCTTCTACTTTGTGTATTTTGATTCATTTAAAACAGAGTAAGTCAATATTGTTGAAACCTCACCAGAAATTCTGTTTAGCATGAATCCTTACCCAGCAGAGCTGCTGTGT
Organism: Limnodromus scolopaceus; assembly: GCA_028565335.1. Classification (NCBI taxonomy): domain Eukaryota; kingdom Metazoa; phylum Chordata; class Aves; order Charadriiformes; family Scolopacidae; genus Limnodromus; species Limnodromus scolopaceus. The sequence continues at coordinate 180,369 of JAOXNO010000024.1, forward strand.
TAACAACAATATGTTTAAACAGATTCATATAGCCCCCAGGAAGAAATGTACCTCACTCAAAGCCTGACAGTGAGAAGATACCCTTTGACTTCAGGGAGCTTCGGATTAGGGCTCAAATGATTAGTGACCTAGGGCAAAAATAGCAAACTATTTAATATCACCTCCTTGGGCACTCAAATTATCATATTAAAATCCATTTTATCATTGGCAAAGTCAATCATGTTATAAACGCAAACAGATGTTTTAACGTGTCTTTGGCATTTGGCTTCAGGCAGAGTAAATTGAACATTTTCAATTTCATACAGTTTAGTTTCTGTGAAGTTAAAGTAAACCAAATGATTTCTCACACAGCATTTTTACTCACTGCCACCACACTGATGTTTACTTTGTCACCCATGATAAAAGGCTGGCTTGCATGATGACACTGAACCTGAGTGAGATTCACTTTTAACTCACTCTCTTTGCAAGCTGAGCTTTTTAAGATTTGCCCACCCATAAAACAAGACATATGATTTTGTTATACTTGGAGCCCTGCTGTCAAAAACACAGTCAATATGTTATGTGGTATTGGGCTGCTTCTACTTTGTGTGATAACACTGTTATGCTAAGTCATTTTAAAATGCACTTTGATATACTATACACATGAGCTAATACACATATGTATTTATGCACTGCATGCTTTGGAATGAAAAGGACAGGAGGCAGTGTGGGAAAAACAGACTGAAGGGGAAAAAAAAAAAGAAAAAAAGAAAGCGGGACTCTACGATTCCCATAACTCAACAGAGCATATTGTTCAGTTAATGCATAGGCCAGTGCCTCTCAGGCCCCATCACTGGTTGACAGAATTAGATTCTGATTCATGCTCTGTAACTCGCTGTAATGCCAGCCCGGGACAAGAGCATTCCATGGGAACATTTCAGCGGGTCCCCTCCTTATCAGCTCCAGAACAGCTGCCAGACTTTAAGGTCACTAGATAGAGAATTTAATTCTCAAGATTGTACATTAATTTCTAAATTCTTTCTTATCCATGTGATGTGATTTGAGACTGCATTCAATGCAGCTCAGCACGGGGCAAGCCTTTCCCATCCACACCCCTCCTTCCTGTCTGCGAGCTTCCTTCCTATAGATTTACCCAGACATCTTTGAGCTGAATTAACTCCCTATACTTCTTTGACCAAGCACTAGCAGATGGGAAACCTGATTTTGACCTCACACTGGCTACTAGGCAGAGGGATTTTAAAAATGATTCTGCACGTGTAAAAAGCTTAGTTTATTCATCTGACTTTACCACGAAGTAAAGGGACATTTATTTTCATACCACACCTAACCCCTGCAGTAGTTCTTTGCAATAATGATTTCTCACCCTATCAATTGTTGTCAGGCAGAGCTCATTAATGGCTGTAAAATGGCTTGAAATCCCTGGACATATTATGCAATTTCTGAACAAGTATTACCCTGGTTTATAATCCTCTGCTCTTTCATATCCATATATTTTTAAATTACTCTTTACAATGGTCAAGAGCACTGCAGACTAAATACACGAAAACAATCAACCAATGATTGAAAAGTCTGGCAAGCCGAAGTGGAATTAAGTTACAGTGGAAAATTTCAGTATTAGAGTTTAATATGACCAGATCTCCTGGTTTGCCTAGGACAGTTCCAGGTTCCACAATTGTTTCCTGGATGGATGTAGACTGTGCATGTAGTAAAATGAACTCTGTGTGCTAGAGAGAGAACCAGAATCCTCTCCTTCCCTCGAAAAATTGGTCTGTCTGGTATTAAGTTATTAATCTAACAGAGGCTCCTGCCCAGAAGGGTAAGTAACAGCGTGGGTGCTGCCATTTCTCTGCTTTCCAAACTGCCTAGTTATGGGCAGTCCAACAGATTAAGTTAGGCAGACAGAGCAAATTAATCTATTCATGATCTTTAATTCTAAAACCAAAATAACAGCTTTGTTCCAAATCATTTAAACTGAAACCAAACCCTAAATAGTGGTTCACATAAACAGACAATTACAGGAACCCAGACTGGACCAGTGATCTATCTGGCATGGTCACATCATGACCAACACAAGTACTTCAGAGGAAGGTGCAAGGTATTCCAGAAGAGACAAACATTGGAAAAAACGTTGAGATTGAGCCACATTCCTCCTTATGCTGCCCCAAAAAAACATTTGGCTTGTGCTCTAACTCCATAAACATGATTTTCTTTCATCCCTGCTCTTTTAATTGTGAACTCTCTCATTAATCTTAGAAATGGAATCCTACTAAATCTCAGGTCTCATAAATACAAGAGGAACAAGAACGACAAATTTATTATGCATTGTATCAAAGTCTTTTTTTTTTCAGCTTGCTGCTTTTCAACACTATTGCCTCCCTCCTACCCTCCTCCATCCTCTGCAACTGGACTCTTACTTCACGTATTTATGTTAATAGCTGTTCCCTCCTCTTTTGTCATTTCAACACGAATAACAGAAGACAACCAACAGGCAATCAAGAGTAACCAAGAGAGAAAATAAGATCAAGGTCAATGTAAGAAAAAAAAATTTTTTTTTTCAATTTTATCCTGTACTTATTGAAACCGATGACAAATTCCAGACCATAGTTACAATGAGTGTCCGGGAAACGCAACGTAAGCTTGGGAGAAAAGACCTATGTGTGCCCACATTTCAGTTAAAAGGTCTTAAATAATTGCTTGGATGGAAATGACCATTCTGAGGAAATAATGAGGGGAAAGTGCTGATGTGTATAGACCTCCTCTCCTCCCCTTATCCTCCTCTCCATCATATAACAGGTTTATGTTAAACCCTGTACACATATCAGCCCCCAGAGTTTATGGCCATAATTCCAAAGAGCAGCAATTGGTGATACTGTTGTCCCATCTTCTCCCTAGGACAGGAAAGGGTTTTGATGACTCAAAAATTTGCTGTGATGACATGATCCACCTGTTGATGTCCTGGATGGCCTTCTGCTTTTCCCCACTATGTAGACTATTCTTGTTACTTCCCAGTCCCAGACGGACTTAATTCTAGGAAGACTTTTTGCCTGGTTTCATTTGGTTTCTATCAGTAAAGCCTAAGGAATAGATTAGGCTATCAATACCAAAAGCTCACTCATTTTATTAGATAAGACTGATGTGTTTTAAGTGCAAGTTCTGTTTTAAACGTGGACTACTGCACCTCGGAAGAATGGCTTACATCTGTAGCTTGCAATGTTTTCCATTCCCCTAGGAAAAATGTGCATTTTAATTACTTGCTTACTGTTACTTCTGTAGTAACAACGGGTTACGCCCTTAAACCCATTTTAACAATTTTGATGCTATTAGCGGCAGCAGAACTAAATACGGTTAGGAAAGGTTGTGTCACATATCAGAAATTATTTTTGAAGCCTGATCCCTCAGGCCACCACTCCTTGTTTTGCTCTTTCTTTTCATTTAGCAAGACATGGAAAGAGCATAATTTTTCACATTAATTTTTCATTATTTATTTGATTCTACTTGGTTACTTGAAATTTAGAAGCAAGTAATTAAATGGAAGTTAACCAGGTCTCAAAGACTTCCTTTTGAAGTAAGACAGAAAAATATGAGAACAATTTAGAAAACCAATGATTTTTTTCTTTGTTTCTAACTTTCAGTTGGTTACAACAGACCTGATTCCCATTTATATTTTACATCACTGGCAAAATAAAGGGAAAGTAAAATAAGCATAAATTACAATTGCATTCACATTAAGAAGCCCCAAGGAGTCAAATTCCACTCACATATAGATGGACCGAAGCCAATTCCTCCAGTAAGAACATGGGCATTAGGACTGTGCAAAAGTTGGTATGGGCATGTTTCACAATACTACATGTCAGCTACTGTGGTAGTATTGCAAAGACCCTGAAAGCATCAAGAGAATAATCACAGGAGAGGATGTGAGAATAGCTGCTGATAGACCATTAAACCTGAAGAACTGAAGCAAAACTGGAGGAGAATTTATCCCAAAACTTACTTCACACAGACAAACAATTTCTGGAAGCTTTATCATCTTATGATATATTCTCAATTCTTCCAATACTTTACTGGTCTATACCACCTCTGCAAAGCTCAAGATTACATTAAGTCATAGAGAGAAACTTCAAGCCAGGATCTGATTTGGCAGGCGTGGTAGAATAACCAAGCTTCATTTTTACATTAATCTAGTCTAGATCAAAAACTGACCCATCAAATCTACCTCATTAGAAAAAGTCTGTTTTGTCAGACTCATTCTGTTTCCTTTTCCTCAACATCTGCAGTACCAGCATAACCTGCTATTCCTCTTCAAAGATCAACAATTAGGACTTTTCTTTCCTGCAGATTATCATCTTGATTTTTTCAACTATCCGGCTCCAGTAGCCAGTACTAGGAGTTTGGTAATAGTAGTACACAAGAGTCTTAGATTTAATATTTCTTCCTAACACAAACTGCAGAAAGGCCCTGTGTCTGTGATGCACGGGGATGTGTTGGTATAGGTCTCTTAAATCTGTACTTGTTCCCAGGACTTGGTGCTGTAAGAATGCAAAGAGTTTTTCTTTCCACAAATAGACGTTGCAGGCATATTTGCTTAAACCCTTGAGGTTGATAATCAGCTATAGTTCTTCCCAGCCCAGCAACTGCTTGGGAACTGCCAAATACTGAAAACGGAGAGTCCATGAACCATCTCACAAAGTTTATATGTGGTGCAACGAGAAGTGGGGATTGAATCTCCCGTAGAGAGCTGTCTGCTGCTGATCTTTCCCAATCAACAATTGTGTAACGTGGGGGGAATTATGGTCTAAATATCTTGGCACGACACTCTTGGGAAAACCCTAGTATTTCCTTGAGTTTGTCTCTTATAGAACTGTGAAAGACTTGCTGGCAATTGGAGGAAGAGGAGTATAAATAAGTAAAAGGGTTAGGCCAGCTATAGAAAAGACTTATGTCAAGTGCATCTCCAATGAAGATGGGAGATATTAGGGGACCATCACTTTTATTTCCCAAGAAAAGACAATGAGCAAGTGACATTTAAAAGAGTGGATCTCAAAGAATTCCTCTATTTTAAATTATTCTGAGGTTAGCTTAAAATGAACTTCTTCCCAGAAGAAGCCTGACTGAAAGGGGATTTCTATGATCTTGTCATATCCTTCAAGCAGCTTTTCAGGCCAATAAACAAATATGGCAACCAGCCATCATGGGTAAAGCCAAGGAACACATGGCTTTTTTTTTTTTTAATAGTATTTTTATCTTGTCAAATGTCATGACACAAAAATTCATGAGAAAAGGCCTTGCAATTCCCAGGAATCCTAAAAGGGGGAAGCCTCCTTATTAAAAGATATCTAGAGACCAGAATCTGCACTAGGACATAATGGAGCTCTCTAAGTAAAGAAAGGCAAAACAAAATAAAATCTTCCTAGGGAATCCAAAAAGGTATCACAACATTTAAAATGGGGAGGGGAGAAAACAAGTCTTATTCCTTTCTGTCTTTCTTAACACAATGTGTGATCACACAACATACATTTAAGCAAATTACTCTTAGCCTGTGGGACTCCACCAAAGTTTACAGCGATGAATAGCTTAATAAGATCCATAGCTGTCCCCAAAGAAGGGACCATGTCCTCCATTGCAGAACAGTGACAATTCACTTAGCAAAAGCAAAGATGGAAACTGTGTTGACTGTGCAGAGAGTTAGAAGGAGCTGGGCGCAATTTGCTTTAAAACTTTCAGATAAAGTACTTACAGAGTAATGCTAGACTCATGCCAGCACAGACTGCATGGTGGGCAGTCTTCTAAAAAACAGAAATCTGAAAAGAAATTAGGTGCTCCATCTAAAAGGCTTTTTCGGTGGATCAGGAGAGATTGTATAAAAGCCAGCATTGCCCAAGTTTCCTCAGAAACATGTGCATCCTTACATCCTTCCAGGGAGGAAAGTATTTTCAGTATTTTCTTTCCTTTTTTTTTTTTTCTTTTTTGAAACCATTTGTATTTTTTCTTCTCCTCTCCTGAATTTAAGATTCTGCTAATAGAATCATAGAATCATCTGGGCCGGAAGGGACCTTCAAAGGTCATCTAGTCCGACCCCCCTGCAGCCAGCAGGGACACCCCCAACTAGACCAGGTTGCCCAGGTCACCTGATCCCATAGACACCTGATTCCCATAGACACCTGATGGGAGGGATTAAAATAAATTGTAAGTGGTAGATTTACATTTCAGGAAGGACTTCTGCATGTATTAAACTAAAATCTGGAAATCTACAATACATTGCAACTGAACTTGTGCTTATCATTGTTCAGTATAGATTACCAAGGCATGAAATCACAGAAATCCCTCAAGGCAGTACAGAACTAAAGAGTGAGACTTCCAAGACAGTTGACTGTTTCTGATAAAAGCCCCATCTCAGGACAAAGCTGCTAGTGACTTCTAAGGAACTGGGAATACATCCATGCATCTACAAGCCACAGAATTTGAACGTCTTGAGAAATCATGCTTGATAATCACTGATCACACTTGATAATATTGTCACTGGACATTGTTTCCCAATCCTAGACATTAAAAATCAAGTGGCATTTTTAGTAAGCAAAGACAATACTAGAGAGTCACACTGGGTTATGTTTTCTGATGTACGTTTTCTCTCCGCTGTTTCCTCTGCTGATTCACCCAAAAGAAACCATGAGAAAAACAGTTAAGCTGAAGTTAACCTTCAGCTGGAAGACACTCATAAGTGGATTACTGCCTGTCTGCTTCCGTCTTCCTCCTAATATGCTTTGTTGTGCAGCAAGGAGGAACTGAACGCCTCATCCTATGCCGGAAATGGCTGAATGTCAAACAGTGGCTGATAAAATAGAGACAACATCCACAGCCAAACTCCTTCCATGGTTTTGGGGATGTAGTTTCCATTTCATTCAACCCGAGCCACATTCGTAGGCAGAAGATGGCTCCTCTGTCCATGAAGGCAGTGTTACAATTCACAATGTAAAAGGATGGCAAATGTGAACGTTTGTGTACAGAGACTAGCTCTGGTTAGATGTCATTGAAAATGCCATCCTCAGATCTGATCAGAAGACGGTAAATCTACAGGTTTGACAGTCCCGAGTAATCCAAAAATCTCTCAGTCATTTATATAATTTGGCATTATGCCTCCAAAATACGAGCCCACCAAAAATAATCTGACATAATATTGCAGACGCCAATCTCCTGAGGTCTTTTGGCAAAAATATACCCACAGCTGGATCCTTGCTATATGGCTTGAGGAAGGATCGCATCTCTTTGAATTTTTAACCATCTGCTAACTGCCTTGTTACCTCTCTTGGTTCAGAATCATTTTCACCTCAACAAAGGGGATGCCGATTGCTCCCAGTCACCCTTCATTCTTATTTCAAGTGATCGTGATACAGATTTATATAATTATTTTGAAGCTCAGAACTTTCTGATTTTAAAGTTTGCTTTCTCTGTCCTGCTTTTTTTATGTCACCATCTTATTATGAAGCATAAATTGCATCTAAGAATGAGTTATTAAAAATTTGATATAAGTAAAATTCACATGAAAACCCCCTATTTGTACTTTTTGATAAAAACATGCTCAAGAGATATTTTTTAGAGGAATTGCATTATGTTTCAAAACTAGAGCAGATTTTTCTTTAAATACATATTTCCTAGTTCTCAGACTCCATATGGAAATCACTAGGTGAAACGCTATGGCCTATAGGTCTGGCACCGTGACCATAATGGTCCTTTCCGACCTCAGAATCTGTCCAAATGCTTTGACTTACAGTGCATTATTCTGCATCAGCATGAAAAGAAGCTTATTTTTCTCCACATCATTTTTATGGCATTACTCAGGCATTTGTGAGCAGAATGTAAAGCAGGTCCAGCATGTCGTGGATTTTGAAACCACTGCATTTGCATGTAAGAAACAGATGGAGAATTACATTGCCAAGAGCTTACCCACTTTGTAGGAAACTAATGGGAACAACGGTATAAGAACTCTCCAGTTCTAATTGAAGACTTGAAGATGTTTATGAGGTATTTTCTAATTAGTGATGGAAAGTTGATTTTTGTGGCCATTGATGCAGTAAGGAAATCTTCCCCCAAAAAAGCCATCCTGAAATGTTTTCTGTCCACAAGGAATGTGAAAATATATAGAAATATTATCTGTCATGAAAGGGAGATTATACTCTTTGTTGATACTTCATCAACCAAACATTATTGCAGGCATTTGGTACTTATTCAGAACATATTTAAGTTACCTAGTACAGAAACCTGTTCTGTCTCCTTATTTCCCAAGGCCCCTCTGCACGTATGCTGCTTCTAACTGCCTTCATCTGCCTCTCCTTTATTAGACATTACGTTCTATGCATGGACCATCTCTTTGTCATCTGTTGTTATGTATCACTGAGCCAAACCATGTCCCAGTTGGCAATGAGGAAGAGTCATAAAAGTCAACATTTTTTGCTAAGTTAATACTATATCATGATGGCTATGGCTCTTCACCTAAGTTATGATGACAGTCTGTTGTCCTGGTAATTATCAATTTTCTTGCATACAGGCCTTCAGCACCAACCTGACAGATTTGGGAGCATTCAGATCTCTCCCATTGTATTTATATTTCCACAAGACATCATACTTCACTGACAGCCATCACATCCATACTCCTCTAAAAGATCCAAAAAGGATCCTTTAGTTTGCCTTAGATCCTGAAATGGATCTTCCTTTTCCTTTCATGTTGGAAAACCCTCACAATAGGGATTTCCTTTGAATTCTTTACCTTTTATGCTGCATAGACCATGCCAAAGCTTGTTCTCTGTCACTGTTTTGCCCCTTAAGTTTCCAAAATGGAAAATGTGCCAAAGGTAAGTCTAACAGAACATCATGGTTCACTTAAGTGCTGTTGCAAAATTCAGCTGAACTCTACCAAGCAAAGCATTGAAAAGATTTTGCAATGAGATCTTTCTTCCACAGCAGCAAAATCTTAGGACTTAAACCTGAGTTTATGAAGGATGCTTTGTTTTCATCATACAGGGAAATCTGGACTGTACTAAGCAGGCCTGATGAAAGAAACGCTCAGTCAAAAAAAAGTTCAATAGCTTCCAAATTAGCTCTTCACTCTAAATTATCCAGACTCCCCCCTTCCTAATACCTCTAATCCAGACACCATGCAAGCAATTAAGAAAGTTGATGGAAATAAAATCTGAAAGCGGGTTAAACAACATACAATGTGGACTCTACAGCAATATGGTATGGAAAACAGTAATAGAGGATTACAGGCAGCAAGAAGGAATCGTAAAATGGCTTGGGTTGGAAAGGAACTTAAAGATCATCTAGTTCCAACTCCCCTGCCATGGGCAGAGACACTTTCCACTAAACTAGATTACTCAAAGCCTCATTCAACCTGACCTTGAACACTTCCAGCGATAGGGCATCCACAATTTCTCTGGGCAACCCGTGCCAGTGTCTCACCACCCTCACAGTAAACAATTTCTTCCTAACAGCTAATCTAAATCTCCCCTTTTTCAGTTTAAAACCATTACCCCTTGTCCTATCGCTACAGTCTCTGATAAAGAGTCCCTCCCCATCTCTCCTGTAGGCCCCCTTTAAGTACTGAAAGGCTGCTATAAGTTCTCCCCTCAGCCTCCTCTTCTCCAGGCTGAACAACCCCAACTCTCTCAGCCTGTCTTCATAGGAAAAGTGCTCCAACCCTCTGATCATCTTCATGGTCGTCCTCTGGACCTGCTCCATCAGGTCCATGTCCTTCTTATGTTGTGGGTCTCAGAGCTAGACACAGTACTCTAGCTGGGGTCTCATGAGAGTGTAGTAGAGGGGCAGAATCACCTCCCTTGACCTGCTGGCCCCACTTCTTTTGAAGCAGCCCAGGATGCAGTTGGCTCTCTGCGCTGCAAGCATACATTACCAGCTCATGTTGAGCTTAAGACATAGCTAAGTTCTTTACATCACCTATAAACACTATTGTTTTCTTCCTAGTAGCATGCAAAATATGATCCAAATGTCATCTTTAGTATCAAGAGGGAAAAGGAACTAGCCTGGATAGAAGGTCAAATCTATGAAAACAAAAAAGGCATGAAGCACTCAGATTTGAAGGGAAGGATGCATCATGTAGAATATTCTAAGTAGAACAATCCAAACTATATCCGTATTAGTGCCAGAAGAATCTGGACCAAAAATCACACCCATATAAGTATTCAAGCTCATGCAATAGATCTCCATCCAAGAAACAGGATCAAATATTCTCTATTATTTTTCTGTCTGGCTTTAGAAAGACTTTCTGGAAATGTCAAATCAATCTATTTTACATGTGAGATAAGAAAAAACAATCAGAAAAAATGCAGCACAAAACATTTCAGGACCCAACTTAGTCTGCTTAAGTATAATAGAAACATTATCTAAAGGCTTGACCCAAATTTAACCAGAAGGTAAGATACAGCTGAGGCAGTCAGTCAAACAAACAAGTCAGCTATTATATTATTCTTGCAATTAAAACAGTTGATGTGTCATGCAAATGCCATGTTGGAGGGGTGCAACAAGCCAACCCTTCCTCCACAACGTTGTGTTATATACACTGTTTCTATACCCCATACAGTCACAATTTATGAATATGCAATATTTATACTGGCAATGCTAGTCTAAGCATCCCATTCCTAAAGCTAATGCAGATTTTGATACAAAGATAGGAGCTGAGGTTTTGCTGATGCAGTGATCCATTTTGTATACCTAGTTATAAAGAGACTTCCCTGAGAGATACCAACCCTGAAGGCAAGGAGCACTGTGGCTCCAAGTTGTCACAAAGTTGACTATGGCCACAGATGGCAAATGATAACAGCAGTGATAATGAAAATATTTCCCATTAGCTTGGAAAGTTTTGACGGAGTCTCAGTATTTAGAAAGCTGCATCCTGCTACTTGCATTCCATGGGCTCTTTGGCCGAGATGCAGAATTTGACAGGTGGGGCAGGATCAGTCAAATGCAGTATTCAATAGCATGGGGAACTGCACAGGGATGAGTAGGGGCCCAGAGCACTACACAGTAATGGTAGACAGAGACAGAATAATTCAGAGTCTGAGAAGAGCTCAAAAAAACTCCAAGAAATTATGTAGACAGAACTCGTCTTCTGCAAGTAAATTAAGCAGAAAATAAATATATGAAGTGAAATTCCAGAATATTTGAGTATTTTTCAGGTGCCACTTCCACCTAGCCTGTGAAAGTGTTCAAGGAAAGGCCCCCTGGATGAAGATATGCAAAAGTGTTTGAAAACATTTAGCTATCCCAAACTGGCATAAAAGCATAAAGTGAAAAAAGACAGCCTTCAGAGTGAGAATCCAGCCTTCTTGACATGAAAGTGAAAAAGCTGCTAAGTATTTCAATTGTATCTTGGACCTCAGTTAACTTGCAAAGAAGAAAAAAAAAAAGTTAATTCTCACAGCTTCCTAATAGGGAACATAATAAAGGAAATAAGTGGTGAATTTAGCAAGCTGGAGTTTCTGTATCCTTCACTCTAGACATCAAACAACTCTACCATGTTGCGTCAAGCAAAAGAAACAGGAAGGGAGAGATCACACAGCTTGAGTTCCTTGGCTCCAGTAAGGCCAAAGCACTGCTGCTGAGGAGGATGGAAATCCTATATTCTTCCTTTGGGGCAGGAAGTACCTGTAAACATCTCAGAAATACTCTGCTTTAGCATTCTGTAAATAAGAATACATCACATCCACTGCTTCAGACCATGTAGGGGAAAGAAATGGACAACCTTGGATTCAACCTAGAAAAGGAGATGGCAGGGGAACTGAGTCATAGCTTAAAAAAAAAACAAGATTAAAAAGAACTTTTGGGAAGGGACAGGAACTGAGGTTTTAAGTGGGGCAATTCCTAAGGAAGGAAGGACACCTACTACCTATTCCAATAATATTTTGCATTTATGTAACTGCAGTGGCTGTCATCCAAGAATCTGAAAATAATGTAGGGCTTCCAGTTAACCGGATTTCAAATTCCAGTGTGATTATAAAGCATGATTCTTCATTTATCAAATGCACTACGTAAGGCACAGAAAGCCACATGTTTTGAACCAGTCAAAATACTGAGCCCGGAGTCAGTTCGACACTTCCACCTCGAGGCCAACTCTCACTAACTGAAGACCTACAGTCTGTCTAAAAGGTAATTTTCAAACAAGAATCTACTGCTGTGCTGTGGAGTACATGAAGTTGACATTCCATGCCTACCCAAATGGACATTATATGTATGGGCTTTCTGTATTTGGACTTTCTGTAACAACATTTCTCATGTGAAGACACATAAAACATATATGGCTACCCTGAAGATTGCGTTCAGAAACTTGTGTCTAAAAAACTGTATGTTTAGATGGGTTTGTTGTCTCTTTACTGAAGGAAGATCCTGGGAAGCAGTCAGTAACTCAAATCATAATTCTTTGTCTCTCAGTCCTGGTACTGTTCTAGGAGTGGATGTAATTTGTTACATTACTAAATCTGAACCTTATTTTAGACAAACTATACCTCTCAAAGCACCCAGTACCTGACCTGTGTCTGTGCTGGCCACCATTTGTATGAGACTCAATGAATCTAAAGCCTGTCACTGACTGCAACAAAGCAGATAACAGGAAAGTGGAATAATTGAGGGCAAACTTCCAAATGTCTAGCTGTCTGGCTGAACTCCATACCCTTAACAAAGAGCATTCAGTGTAATACCTGTTCCCAAAATGGCCTTGGGAAGCTTATTTAATCTTCTTCAATTTCCACTTGTGTAAGTCAAGAATTATTCCTGCTCTGAGGAGCAGGATGAGATTTAATGAATGGTTGAACAGCTCTCTTGTAAGGGACTGTCAAGAGGCATTTCAGTCTCTGTATCCTATTTTTGTTAAGCACAGGTACCCATATAGTCACATTACTGCTATTTTACGCTCCATACAGCTCACTGCCAAAAATACCTTTGTGGACCTGCTAGAAAAAACTTCCCACGTCATAATCTGGTTTTAATTTTTGAGACAAATACAATATAAACTAACCATATTTCAAATTCTAGATAGCAATGTGCTAAGTGTAAAGCTCAAAGATCTTGACAGCACTGGAGAATGACAACTGAGATGTAACACTGAGTTGTAAAGAATACAGGAAGGAAGATAGATGAGTTTGGTGACAGTGGTCTTTTGAGGGCAATCCAGATAACTGCTGGACAAGGTCGATTGAGGCATTCCCACAAGGACCTAGAGGCAGAGCATTCAAGGTATGAACTACTGATCACAGAGTTCTAGAGCATACAGATTATGATGCCTGCAACACACCACAATACAGATTATGATGCCTGCTACACCACAAATAAGCCCCAAACCCAGGACAACCTCCAGATACAATGTGAATCAAGACTTTTTTTTCTTTTCTAAAACTTTTAGTGCACAATGGAACTGACCATTAATATAAGTTTTCAAATAGTGATGTCTGTATCTCTAGAAACTCACCTGTCCATGTAGATATCACTGGTCAGTACCAGGTTTTAGGTTAAACTTCAGCAGACTAACAGACTTTTGCAAAAACACTCTTGTTGTTCTAGAGCAAAAGAGAGCGGAAAGAATAAATGTTGATGCCAGCAGACTAAGAGAGCCATTTCCGTTATTGAACGGTGTTCTGTGGAAGGAGGAAATACAGTGCTATTATTATTCTAATAATTAAATATCTCTGCACTTTTGTGGAAAAGGATGAGTCTCTCTGTAATGCATCCCAAAAAAATGCCTGAAAACCATTAATGGAAATCCTCAGTAAACCTATCTAAAGCCACAGCAATACACTTGAAACGTTCTACCAGTAAGCCACATGAGGCCTGCGGACATTTCAGCTGTAGATTCAGTAGAGATGTGAAAAAACTGAATTTTTTCATTCCAAGTCAAGAGTAAATTAAAAGTATTTGAAGAAGGCTCAAATAGGAAAGCTGGAATAACCGGAGGCATCTTTGCTGCAAAATAATCCGGACTAACAGCACCTGGAGGCTTGCAGCCATATGCACGAACATATCCAGCTGATTACTACATTTTTTACAAGTACTGCTTTGTACCCATCTAGAAACATGAGGCAGTATGTCCCGTTACTCTTATGGTACAGTCCAAGTTCTTTTTTCTCCCCAGTGATGGCGGGACTATGGAAAGACAATGGAGCACTACCACTCTCTAAGTGCTTTAGCTTGCACCAATGCCATGGAGTGGAGACCAAAGGGACAGCAAGACCCAGGTTACAGTCCCTCCTGCCCCCAACTATACCACCAGCTAGCACCAAGACTGATTTTGGGTATGCATAAGAAGGTTGAGGAAAACACTCAAGGGAAATCCTGATCTCACGATACCAAATTCAAGAGCAAATTCTGACAATCTGGGCTATTTCAACCCCTGCTCTCATACCATAACCCACATTATACCAAGTGTATCGATGGGACAATGAACTACAGTCTTTAGAAAAGAAAACCAAGCTTATATTTAATTGGAGACACATGACACGTTAATGGATAACTGCAGATTAATCAAAACCATTGCTTACAAGAAACTAGGAGCTTAGAAGGTAATATAGAAACAGTTTAGAATCACTTGTGCTGACTAGACATCAAAGATGTTAAGTAATGTTGTATACATTGAATACTCTGTTCGTTAGATAAATTGTTTGATAGACACTTCAGAAAAGTTAGCTGAGCTCAGCAGACAGAAAATTGGCATGGAGACCATGCCAATATAGATCTGCCACCATTCAGAATAAAAAGAAATAATGCTGTGTTTGTAATCCGCTGCACATGAAGAAACTGAAACTTATCTCAAAGTAAGAAAACAGTTAAAGATACCAAATTTTTTCATGTCGTTATATGTCTCTGAGGTAGCAAATCTGCATCAAATGGCCTATAAAATTTAGTGGGGGGAGACTCCTTCCAAAAGAATTAGCTACATAAGCAGATGAAGTCTAATATGATGAGGATATAAAAAAAAAAAAGAAAATTTTCAAAGTTGGGTATTTTATTACATATTTAGCTGACTATATATAAAAAAACATCATATGAAAGAGGAATAATGTTCCATTTATATTCATATGTTCCTTATAACTCAGCTATGTTAGACAAATCATCTACCGTGCCTACCATGTCAGACGAATCATCCTGTATCTGTGCCTGCTCGATGTGCATGCATCAAAATAAGAACTCAAAGTTTCCTACCAGGTCTCTGGATACCCAGACCTATAGCAAGACCTATTTAAAGAGCTCTGTCATCACGTCACTATGGCTGACACAGATAATCAGTGAAACAACAGTTTTGGTCCGTGTGTGTGCTTGAAAAGGGCTTCTTACACGACTATCTTGGTACCATGTCTGCTGAACTCTAACACACAAGGCTTGAGAGGAAAGTTGCAGTCTAACCCCAAAATATAAAAAATGAGACCTACCTACAAACCAATTCCACCAAAAGTACTGAGAAACAAATCCACCTTGAGAATCCCATTTAAATCCCCCATTGAAAGGGAAAATTCCTTTATGTCCTGTAAAGGAGATACAAACTTTCAGAAGGCACTTGATTTGACACAAAAAAGCTAGGATTTTTAAGCCAACAGTTGAATTTATCACCATTGCTATTTCGGATGTATTTTACCTAAAGTTGCCAGAAAGACGCAGAGGACCTCCTTGGATACCATTTTGTTAGTAAATCACACCTCTCATATCATGGCAGGTGTTAATAAAAGCCTGACCTAGTTGAAATGGTCTGAAACAGAGGTGATTGGGAGAGATGTTCAGATTCTACCTCTCTTCATCACTGAGGAAAACGGGATGAAGGATCAAAAGGGAGAGAGCGGGATTAGTCTCCCTGCCAATGCATTTTGGCAGCTCTATAAAGCTGGGATGCCCAGACACCATATAACTGCTCTTTAATTACTCCACATGCTATCCAGCCCAAACTGGATTTGCAGGCGTCTGGGGATTAGCAGTATTCGCAATTGTTACTAGGCTGCTTAGAAACTCCTCCTAAACTTTCTTTTGTCAGAAAAATGGGGTTTCAAACTGATTTTTATTTCTCCTTTCTTTCTTTTCCTATGTATTGCAGAAAGAGCCTGATTTCATCCCAGAGAAATTATTGTTTGTTTGAAAGCGTTTGCTATTGTCAGGTTTCTCTTTTTGCTTAAAGTGGTTTTCCTCCAAACTTTTATGAATTTTGGCACTTCTCACCTGAAAATGCATGTAGTTGCTGCAAACTGAAGAGGCAGCCCTGGGTTTTGGCTTTCCAATTAAAATTGTTCTTTTAATTTGTTATTTTACCTTCCAATACAGAAACCAAAATATTTTCTGAGCAGCTCAGCAATAACGTAGTGGTCTTTTGAAGATGTCTAACGCAACTGGAAACATGCCTTGCAAAAATCAAATTACAGTTCAAAGTCAAGCTACACTAAAGAAACTTGTGCTCCAGTCTGTAAGCAGAAGCATATATTTATAAACTAGTTTTATACATGAAATTGCACGTTCATAAACATATGCAAAGATTGGCACTAAACTCCAAAGAATGACTTTTCATGGATACGTGTGCGCACTGGCTTTCTATCTGCTCAGCCAGAACTGATGCCTGTACTGACCATGGGTAGTTCAGCTGCATCATCCAAGTAGCACGTCTTAAAGAGCTGTGCAGGGAAGAGGTCTTTTAGAGTCAGGACGAAAAAAGTTAGCTTTCATCTAAACCTGAAGTAGCTCTTTCACTCATGCTTTCCTTATTCTACGTATCCATATCCAATATTGACATTGATTATGCTCTTTCTAGATTGGTCCCTGGACCTCTCAGAATGTCTTGGGTGTGGAACAAACGAAACATCCTGGAACCAGCCCTGGGTAGCCATCTCCATACAGCAGCAATGCTGGAGACTTCAGCATCTCCAAATGTGAAGTGTGGAAAGACAAAGAAAAACAAAAGACAGACAAAAAAATTTCTCATGAGGACTCAACTCCTTCATACAGCCTCTTCTATCCTTTGTTGCAGTAAATAATACTGACAACTGCAATAAGTCATGAGATGCTTCCACATGGTGCAGAGTGTTTCTTACTATAAGCAATTTCATTGAAAGCAGTGGGATTGCTCATGTGAGTAATGGCTACAGGGTAAGAATACCAGATTATAACCCACAACCCACTGGACTGCCAGCAGGCAAATACCAGAATTGAACAGAATTAGCAGAGACAGGTTCCAGCCTTCTCTAGCAATAATTGCATCTCCTGACTTGATGATAAATCCCAAAGGCTTAGTAAAATGCATGCATCACTACTGAGAAAACACAGCAGGAGGAAAATTAATATTAACTGGCTCACCTTAGAATCACATGTTAGTTCATACCAATTGAATTCGTTGCAGAAAGGTTATGGACAGTGTCAGCTTTATACCATTACAGGCAAAGCATGTCTCCTATATGTTTTTTATTCCAAATCCCTTTGCTGTGAGCTAAGATGTTGGATCTACAGCTCTAATTTTCCCCCATGTTAAGTCCAAGATGACATTGATATTCCTATATATTCATTTGTTCCCATGAGATGCTGATATTTGATCTTTTTGGGTATTCCTCTTTGCAGTCCCAAACCACAAAAATAGTTCCGCAGCTAAAATTAATGACTATGTTTCTGATTCAGCAAGGTAGTACTTAAACACATGCTCACCTTTAAGTGCATGAGTATACCATTAATTCAGTAGTCATTCACTGCTTGAAATTAAGCAACTGCTAAACTGGGACTTAAGTGCTTTTGTGTAACATTTTACACATACTTAGACACATTCAGTAATTACTTAATTAGCCTTTTTTCATGACTTGTGCAAAGCTGGCCTGAAGCTCTGCCTGTTCACTCTGTAAAAGGCTTGTGTAGCCACCTCCACTGATTATTAAATTTATACCAGTGTGCAGTGATTCACACAGCTCTGTGTTAACTCTACAGGTTTATTGTCCATTTTCCATGGCAGATACAGCCTGCAAGGTTAACAGGCATATTTTAAGCTAGATCCCAGTCTGCTCCAGCATCTCCAGTTTTGATGCAGAGCAAATACAAGAGGCAACACAGAGCTTTCAGCTATCACCTCATCCAACAGGAAAGTGAGGAAGGGCTGTGCAGATGACAATAGTTATGGTAGTCTACTGGTCAGTTCTTGGAGAATATTTCCAGCCAACACTGTTGAGTGGGTTTCTAATTAATCAGAACAAGATCACTACAGCATTGATACTATCATGATGAAGCTAGTATGAACTGAAGGAGGTCATGCAAATATTTCTGTAAGTAAGGTACTTGGGGCATCCCCTCATTAATTTCATAAAACAGTATCGTGCTTTATAGTGTTGTACCCAAAGCTGGTAAACAGGGGTTTGATGCTGTGGAGATATAATAGATGTCCATGTAAATGAAAGAGCTGTCCTTCATGACATTTGATCTTTCAGTGGGGAAAAAAGCCACTAATGAAGTAACGATTGTGAGGGTGCTTAAGAAAACAAAACAAAAACCAAACATCAAACTCCGAAGGAGAGTTTAAGCTGAAAAGACTAATTTTGAGTAAAAGAGATTGGCTAATGTCAGCGCATGCTCTGTATGTGTGGTATTCAAATTATACAAAAGACCTGGTTTGCAAGGAAGTCTAACATCTCTGAAATCCTGCAATACTGTATCAATATGCAATTTCTAGGAAATTCCGTAGTCAGTCCAAATTCCAAGCGTTAAGAAGGAAAAGTTTCTAAGAAGTCAAAAGACCAGGGGGAAATCTCACATTTAATTTACACACTACACACTGTTTGGTAAATAGCAGCTATTGTTTAGAGTAGAATGCAGTCACCATTCATTATATTTTGACTCTACATTCTTCATTGGGAATTCAGGAAGTGGTTCAGACTAAAATATTCCCTTATGTTATTTGACCTGTAAAAACTTGGAGAGAGGCCAGATTGTGCAGTTCTTAAACAGACAACACTCCCATTGACTCTGGGATTGGGCCTTAAAGTTGACTGGCCTGTACCACTCCACTCCTCGACTCACTGCAGAGTCAGGCATTTGGTGCACGGGGTGGGTGTCCACAAGAAGCTGAAAACAAGACCATTGATAGGGCTGGCACTATTATTCCTCTGCCTAGAGAGACAGCAGGCATTTTCAGAGCACAGCTTCTACAAAACAATACTTGGAAACAGAAATGGGCACTGTAGGATCTTATGGAATTGGTTTTTTATTATCGTTCCTTCCTGTTGCTTCTTTTGATATCAAGACTTTGAGTTGAACATAACCAGTAGCTTTTCCATGCATCTCTTGACAGGACACATTTAGAATAGGATTCTCAGAGTTACTAAGATCACTCTTGTTGATCTGAGGTAGAGGTAGGTATTCAAATACCCTGTGGGTCTGGGTTTCAATGTCTTGTGTTTTTAGGCCCTAAAACATTTGAAAAATCAAAGCAAGCTCCCGGATTTAAGGAGATAGTTCTGGTTATGATTTCACTTTGCCCTTAAGTTTCCATTTAAAATTCTTGTAAAATTTAAGGATATTAGGTTAAATCTCATCACAACACTTGGTGAAGGGGGGGGAGAAACACTAACATCAGCATTGCTCTGGAGTCATAGTCAAGCGGTCACCACCCTAGAGCTTATCCTGCTTTGAAAACACTATTTGTCACATAGAGACTTAAAAGTACATCAGATTATGTCATAGTTCGGAAGGGACCATTCCTGTTGGCCACTCCTTTCACGCTCAGCTTTGTTACTCTCCTTAATCTCCTCGATTACGAGACAGCCACAGTAGCTGCCTTTCACTAGCTCTCCTGATCATGCACGCTTTCTCCCCTGAACACTCTAGCTCACATCACAATATGGTCTGTAGATGCTACACCTCAAAATATACCTTCAGCAATGACCTGCACAACATGTACTATGTATCTCACAAACACAATCAAAAAGCGGTTTGTGTATGTGCAAGAGGGAACTTAAGTAACTTATGAATACAAATATCATTGTAGGTGAAGGGAATAATGCTTCTAGAACACTTGCCTTTGAAAAACTTCCCTTTGCAGGTAAGACCAAACAAATGATGGGTGTTCGGTTCAAATCAGCTCCTGATATTTTTAGGCCACTACACGTTAGTGTTTTGCATTTATCTTGTAGAATTTAATCTATCAGATTGGAAATGCTTAGTTTGGCACAGGCAGTAGGATTACTCAGTGTTAGCTCACTGGTTACATTTCCACGGACTTTAAGACATCGGTTTTTTTTTTTTTCAGACTTCATATTTTTTTGATAGCAAGTTAATGCATGAAGGTTTCTTCACCATTATACTACACAATGGAGCCAGGTCAGGGACTTCCAGTCTTTGTGTAGCCTTTTTCCTTGGCAACGGCTCTCACTTGGGTCCAAAAACCTCTTGGTGTCTATTCCAGGAGGAGCTTTGCCATGGAGCACCCTGTGACTCAGAGCACATTCCCTTCTGAAAATGGAAAGGAAAATGGAGCTCCATTCCTTGGTATCAGCAGCAAGTTTGGCAAGAGGCAGGTTAGAGTCCCTCCTGCCCCCACCTTTTTTTTTTATATTAAGTTTTGAATTATCTTGTGGAATTCTGTAAATATTTTATTACATATTTTATAGGTGGAGCATTTTATATCTAGCAGTCTCTTTGGAAGCATAGTCATTTAGTTCAGTTTCTCTTGCCCCACGGTTCAGCTGTAACTGCTTCCATCTGTCTAAACCTATGCGCAGTTCACTAATTGTCAACCCCTTAGGTAGGCCTTGCTTTTTCTATAGGTTTATTGTTAATCATTAGATTCAGGAAAAATAAACTTCTTTGACGTTACCAATAAGGGTTTCCAAGAATGAAGAGAAAAATTCCTCATGGTTTAATTGCTCTTACCATTTTTTAAAGAAACATTCCTTCAGCAATTTAGTAGGAAATGTTCATTGATAGGACTGGTTAAAAGAAACGTTTATCAAAAGAACTCCTGGGAAAATTGGATTAAACTATCACTATTGCAAACAATTTTAAGAAAGATTAACTTTTCAGCAAAATAATGTTGAAAAAACTGTCTGAAAATACTCTTTGCCATATGCAAGTTCCATAACACATTTATCGTAGCCCCCACTCACAGGATAAACCATATCCTTTCATTAACAAACTATATTTCTATCATCCTCTGATGACACCTCATCTATGATTTTTCAAAAAAAACCCGAAAACCTGACTCTACAAGGTGGAAGCCTTATGGGATAAAGGCAAGAAATCCAGTTTAAATGCCTTATAAACTGTCACCAACTACGATAAAGCTTCAAGCAACGTATAAAATAAGCGATAATTTCCTTAATGTTATACAGTATGTGACTTGTTTTTCTTCAAGATGCTTTTATAATCTATCTTTATTGCTACATTCCTAGATATTAGATATTTTTTATTCCCCCCCCCCCCAAGATAAAATGGCACACACTACTGTCCATGGTACTTTACATCCACCACATACATCTAAATACATCTGACAAACTCCACTTAACCTCATTATTAAAACCCAGAAATCATAAATAAAAGAATGTTTTTAAGTGGCCTAAATTGAAAATATTTACCTGTTTTTAATTTTTAGCCTCTGTGATAATTAGTGCTCTGCAAAATTTTGAAAGCAAATTTGCAAAGCAAACAGTACAAGAAAACAAAAATTACCATATGGAGTTTTTTGAGGTTTGGGGTTTTATGGGTGTGAGGTGTGTTTGCTTTGTTTCTTTTTCAGATTTTAATTTTTCAAGAGCAGAAAATTCATTTTTTAGTAAGCCAAAAATAAATCATAATCATTATCAGAACATGCAAGAGTCCTAACCATGGACCAAAATATCATTGCTTATAATGTCTGATGGTCTTCCAGGAGCATTCACTTATTTCAATCATGAAATATAAGGCTTTAGAACACACAAACTTATTTATGCCTCTCTTCAAGAAGTTGAAATATACACAAGCCCTCAGTCAAGGTCTGCCTGCAGCATGAATACAAAAAAATACAATGTAGAAAGAGCAAACGTGGCACAGATGTGTATTCCACCCATGTAGAAATGGGGAAAGCCTTGCACCTGGCAATGGCACAGGGGGAAAATGGTACAAAGATCTGCCATAACCCAAACTGGAAAATAAGACTTCAAAAGAAAAAAAACAAAAAACAAAAAGCAACAAACCCAACCAAACAGACCGGCAAAGGATGAACTTGAAAATGGAAGAAGTGACAAACGTCTACGTTTTTTCCACAGGCTAACAGATAAATTACTCTCACGCTGTAACACTGCTTAACTCAAGCACAGAACCCAACTGGATCAAACAGCACTTCTATTGTCAGACATAATATGGGTTAAACTAATCCAGGAAATGATTTGAAAAGTACTGCTGAGCCTAAGTTTTTTGCATAGTAAGACTGAGCTTGAAGAAAACTGCTTACAGCCAAGACATAACCTCAATTGTGGGGGTTTTCTCCTCTCTCCCATCTGATTTACGCTTTGCATAGCAGTTGCATAAAAACCTAAGCTGTGCAACAACATATGAATTTTACCCTTATCAGGTAACATATAGATGTTACACTGCACTCACAAAAGGAAGTGACAGGAAAACGCACCTTGATCTAGGTTCTCAAGTCTCTAACTATCCCTCTGCACAAGATGAAATCAGAGGTATTAAACTGCCATACACAGGTGTATAGTATGAATACTAGAGCCAACATGGGTTTCATATGTAGGCAAAATATTATATAGATAAATAAATATGCACTCACATACACATACACTCCCAGATCTCAAGAGAAACAGAGAAAAACCTTGCTGCTTCCAAAATCCCCGATGCTCCTCTGTTTCATAATTTTACCTTGAATATTCAATTACAATCGTAAATTGCTTATTTCTACAAGAACCAGAGGAAAGTCCAGTGGAACTTTAACTAGATGTTTGGTGCCCAGCTCTGGGAGCCAATTTAAAATTTTTCATCTATGCTGAGAAACTTTTTTCACATAAAAAAAAATAATAATAATAAAAAAAAAATCTCAGACTCATTAGAGACCTGGAAACAGAATAAAAGAGCTGTGACAGGTACAGCTGAGTATGTAACTGTAAATTCATTTCTTCATGTGAATTACAATCATTATGTTTGCAAATGTATTCATTTTCAGTGAAAAATATCTGTTCTCATGAGAGAAAAATTCTGCTTCTATGAGATAATTACAGTTTTGGCCTTTCTCTTTTATGGAATTCCCTTTAAAAGCTGCTGATTATACCATGAAGAGCAGCAGCTGGCGAGTATCTTATTTGATTAACAATTGAAGCAAAATTTACATAAAAACTTAGCATACAAGACCACAATTTCCAGAGGATGGAGTCCTGACTTCTGTGTCTCTCTGCAATGCGACCGATTTCAGTGCAAGTCCTTGCTCTGACGTACCTGTATATTATATATTCCCAAACTGATTTAATGGACATTACTATTAAATTCTGTTGGCAAACAAAGTAATTACACAGATCCATTTGCATATTTTTAATTTATTCAATGTTTTGTTGTTTGTTTGGGTTTTTTAAAATGTATGTATTTTTAGTAGGCATGTTTCCTATGCTTGCTATAGGAATTTACCAATAATGTTTGCAAGAGGATAAGGAAGCAAAATGTGAAAACAAGATGACAGTGAACACAGGGGTTTAATATCTCAAATGTGGCCTTCCAGCACAAAGCAGCCAATTTGTAAATAAGACATTCTTTGCTGGAAGGTGTACGAAAGGATTTCAATTTTTTGATTATAGCAGTCTGAAGCTCTGATTTACATCATAGGGGAGAGACTTGTAAAGCCACCTATACACAAATCCAA
>JAOXNO010000024.1:204301-228317 GCA_028565335.1 Limnodromus scolopaceus
AGAAAAGAGAAGAAATAAAAAGAAAAGAGAAGAAATAAAAAGAAAAGAGAAGAAATAAAAAGAAAAGAGAAGAAATAAAAAGAAAAGAGAAGAAATAGGAAAAAAAAAAAGAGCCACTGCATTTAGCTTTCCCCTCCAGGTGAAGTCAGTGATTTGTTCTAGCTTCAAACCTGAGTAAGGCGAGTAACCCACCTCAGTTTTTTCTGTTTCCCTGATCAGCTCACCCTACCAGAAAGCTGTGCTGTATACCCTACAGCAGTGCTTCTACCTATAGGAACATGAAAAATACTGTGTTGGGTGCTCCCATGGACAGATCATATGTGCCAGCAACAGATTCAATTCAAATCACTGGAGCCATTAGGATCAGGCCCTCAAGGCGCCTCAAGGACGTGATGTACCCAGTTCATATCTGAAACATTATCTTCAACACATTTATAGCTTTATTTTTTTCTTTTTACTGCATATCATAAGTTTTCATGCAGCTTGCTATGTTCTCTCCTTGGGTTTATTACAAGCCCTGGCAACCTTACCAACTCTTCCTTCTGTACTTACAATAGAGACTCAATTTGCCAGGGCCTGTCGAACACAAAGAGTCCCTTTAAAGGTTTTGTGTAAGGACTGTTGTCACTGAACCACCAGCTAAAGGCTTGATCTTACTCCTCTGAATCGTAATGACAGCAGAATTGGGCCCCAAATGAGATAGTGTCTCTGACTTTTGAGTCAGACTGTACTGTTAAAATTCCCATTACTAAAATGCAGCCTTTCTATTGCTTTGAACGCAATCCTCAGGACTTCTCAATAGCAGCAGGCAAGAAAATTCCAGTAATGCCAGAGAGATCTCTACTTGCCTCAAGTAGAAGATAATCCATGGGAATTCTCAGAAGCTTTTTTTCTCTTGCTCCCTGCAATTATTTTCTATGCTAAAAGCATAATTGAAGGGAAAAAAGCAGATGACATCAGCTACCAAGAAGGAAAATATCAAGAAGAAATGACACACGCTGTGGAACAGAGAGATACTTCACTGCATCGGGCACTAGGCTGGGATCAAAGAACAGCACTCGCTTCCAAGGTTGGATAGAGATTTCCCATACGACCTTAAGCAAATCATATCTCCCCTGCAACTTTTCACTACTTCATAGGAAGTCTCTGGGATAAAACTGAATGCTAGCTCGGCGGTGTTCACAGAGGACAGCAATGAAGGCTGTACAAATATCTAGATAGCTACAAAGCAAAAACAACGTGAGAAAAAGATGTGTGAAAACAAATGAGTAGTCAGGAATAATTACTCCCTTAGAAATAAAAGAAAATACAGGCTGTTTTGCCTGGAGATGTAAGGCACACCTGCACTCTACTTGAAAAGCCATTTGCTGTAGGAGAGTGCACTTAAGTTATTGAACTGTCACAAGAAAACTCGGTTTTCCTTTATTCTGATAGGATGTGTTAAAAACCAACACAACTTCATTTTAAGTGCATTAGGAAAAATGGGTCAAGTGGGACCATGTGCACCTACAGTGGGGATTTCCCCACTCTCAGTTAAAGCCACCCGACACCCTTAATTTGAGCAGAAAACCAGAAAGTAAATAATTTTCTTCCTTCCCACCCCCTGCAAAAGCCAGATAAAACAACTTCCCATCACAAGTGGCTTACTTGAAAACCTGAACTGGCAGGCTGCAGCCCATGTGTTTTAACTGCCAAGGCCCTATCAGCGGGGTATGATTACACACCAGACCACCTCCTGGGCCCTTTTCCATATGCACTGCGAATTCACCACCCCCCGATCCGTAGTTCTGTGATTTCAAGGAAACTTTTGTTGCCCTCCGGCTGACTGGGGTTGAATCCTGCCTTTGAATTTGACAGGGCAATTCATTTACATGCTGCGCATCACATCGGCGTGATCTGTTGCAGCTCAGCATTGCTCTTGAAGGCAATGCTAAAAAATTAGTAGGTTTGGCACACAAGTAGACAAGAGGAAATCCCAGCTTGAGAACCCAGAGTTTTCTTCTCTTAGTTCATAGATGTTCCTCCCTTGTTTCTGACATGAGACCATTAGAAAGCTGGGCCCCCAAGAGTGCATTTTAAATTACTTCCTTCAGCTCAGAGCAACTTCCCATAAAATATTTTTGAATGAATAAACCATCTTGCTCTATACATTAAAATTCCTCCGCCTAAGGTAAATGAGACTGTGACAATTAACCAAAGCCACAGAGACCCCAATAAACTGTTACAGAAAGGATTTAGAATTTCTAATTTCAGTAGTTGAGAAAAGGCAATGATACCTTTTCTAGTGGGCACCCTAAGAGAAACTTTAAAAGGGCCACAAAATGCAATTTAATTGGATATTAAATTTGATTAGTCAAAAATTCCCAATATAAATAGAAAAAGGAAAGGAACACAGAATACGCATATAAACTCTGTAGATTAGGAAATGCCAATACGATGGTATTTCTCAGTCTGGTTCCATTCAGACTTCAATGGAGTTAGTACCAAGGTACACCGAGGTGAGGAAAGCAGAATCAAGGCATAGATATATATATAAAATTAAAATATTCCCAAGTGGTTTTTGTGATCTAAGACTTTTATTCTGGCAAACACCATGCCAATCAATAGGCAATTTTTCTTAGACAACACACACAGAATGATGCTCATTACTAGACTCCTCTGCAGAAAGAGCTACAAAGAGGGCAATAGAAAAGTTCACTCCCTCTTCCATCCCTTTCCCTCCCGGCAGTCTCTCTGGGTGGCTGACCAGCTGCTCCTCTCCCACACTCCCTGCTCTCCAGGTTTCTCCTGCGTTGGGAATCATCTAGCCCATACGCTGGGTACTGCACTAGCAGTCACTGCCCAGCCCTACACACATGGGGCTGTATCATGGACCTCTCTGAGGCCAAGGGAGCCTGAGAGCTTTCCAAAAAGAATTGATTCATGCATGTGAGGGACCATCTTCCTGGGCTCAATCCAACAGCACATGGAGGTGTTCATACCGTCAGCCTTGTAGCCAGAGTCAGATCATCTGTAGAGCTTGGCTGTCTCTCAAGATCCAAACCAAGGACCAAACTCAGGAGCTCTGATGGGGACCTTATCGGAAAGACTACCAAAATGTTTCATATCTAGTTTCTAGAAAAGCCTGACCAGTTATTGTTACTATTGCCTTGGAGACTGAGCCTGTAGCCCACAGAGATGCAGAATGCTGGCTGTCCCAGACATGAGCTAAAACAGAAGACTTTCAACATTGTACCGTGTAAGGCACTAAGAAAAATTAACACAGGGCTAGGCATTTGCAGACTATTTAGTTAAGATAGTCTTCATATTTATTTTCTAGACAACTGCTCAGCAAGGTCAAGATTTTGTTATTTGAATCCTATGCATTATTAGGAAGTCATAATTTTAAAATTCCTAAGATAAAAGGTAGGATTTTGCTGAGGGGGAGGGGAAGGTAGATACAAATAGCAAGCCTCCAAAATTCCCAGGCATAAATCGTGTAATTTAAATCTCCTAAATCTGTGAGTGAAGCCACACTTTATGTTTACAGCTGTTGTTCAGAGTGGAGAAATCTTTTGGCCTGTGATAGAAGAGCATCTTATTTCTTTAGTCTTGCCTAAAATTTATTATTCATGGACCATGGTTCTTTCCCTTAAGAGTACTTGGCTAGAAAGCTCTGCATTTCAGGCATCAATCTCCCCCAGATTAGCAAAGGAAACACTTAGCATTAAAACAATGTCAATCTATTTATATACAGAATGATGAAAAAGAAACTCTCCAAATGAATGTGTCAGTTAAGCTGCTGGAGCTGATGTGATATTCTGTCACCCTCCTTGTTTACTTAAGAAACTAGAAGAAAATTTTATATGATTCATAAAGAGAACCTGGAGGGAAACTACCACATATCCTATGACTTTGTGTTCTCTTCCCCACCTTTTTTGGTCTGTAACAAACAGCTGTTCACTGTCTAAAATAGCAACCCTTTTTTCAGGCTTTTTCACATCAAAAGGAAGCCATCTTATCCGTCCAGTTTTCTAACCCTAGAGAGGCATAAACACTCATTTCCTAGTGTCAGGCTTTACAAATTTCAGCTCTGTGAACCCTGGCATCTAAAGGCCAAAACAACATCTTCACATTATTTTTTCCCACCTCTTATCAAATATCACAGTTGCCTATAACTCACCTTTCCCTTCAAGATCACTTGAACCTCCAATTTGCTACATTTCTCTCAAGCCTAAACCAGAGCTGCTGATGTAAAGGGTGGAGACGGCAGTTATTTTGTGATACCTTATCAGTGGGCTGATACCCATGTCTCAAAAAAAGCTTCTTAATGGCAAGGGAACTTCGCAACTTTCTCATGTTACCAGCATTTCACATTTCTCAGCCCAGTGTGGCACAAATACATTCCAATCCTTTTTATTTTAGTGCCACATCATAGTTCTTACAGAACATTTATGATTTCCATCCCTGAAGCTGCATAATCTATGCAGCACAGTGCGCTGCTCACGCTTCTCTACCTCAGCTAGAGGAAAATTGCTATTCATAATACAGTGTAATCTTTTACTTATGGGTTTATGTATTTTGAGCTGAGATTTTTGAAACCTGTCAAATTTTAAATCCAAATGGCCCTCTTGGTTTCAAGCCAAGACCTTTCCCTGATAAAGTAGAGCAAGGCAACTTCTGTAAAAGTGGAAGTGTCTAAAAAGAATTTAGCAGGGGTCCTCAGTGATAACAGACTTGATGGGCAGTAACTGAACCAGCACCCAAAGAAAAATACTTACTGATTGCACTTGTCACCACTGAAAAACTTTGGTTTTTTGAGAGGGAGTTTTCTTATATCAACAAAATTAAAGGGTAAAAGTATAGGTCAGGTTTTTTGTTCAGTTTTAATTTAAACTCAAAAAACTCTGTTGAAATAACAGATATTCTATATTTACACCAGTGCTACTCAGAAGAGAAGCAAATACTCAAGTATCCTTGGGATTTGAATATACAGATGTGGGCTTAATACTCTGTTGCAAAGCACATACTAAAATGTTCATTAATCTAATTATGGGCCAAATCCTGGAAAAAGTTTTACTTCCCCACGTGAACTCTCCCACTGGCTGCATGGATATCATTCACAGCAGCGCTAGTTATTATAAGCCAGATTCCAGCCCTCTTTCCCACACTGATCGTGCTAACACATGGGTAATCTGTTGATTTAAACAGAAATCCTTGGAGAGTCTGGTGCTACTTAAGCTACACAGACCTGCCAGCGCCATGGTTCACTTGGAAAGGTAAGAGTCTCCTGAATTCCCCTCCTGTGCATGCTGGGCCAGACTCAGCCACCCTCATACCACCATAACAACTCAAAAAAGTCCATATGCTCATTATAATGCCAATATATCTTCAATTACACTACGGAGCGAGGTGGGAGGTTCATCACATCAACCTGAAAAGCAGCCTCAGGTCACTGCAGACTTCTGCACTGCCCAGGCTGGGGAAAGCTGTGCAAGCATTGACACAAACCCAACCTGAACACTGCCAACCGATGCTCTGTCTCAGTGGATGCCCACATTTTATCTCTTGACTGAAGTTCCAGTACAGAATAAATAGGGCCAAACCCTTACATTTCTGGGATTACAATGAATTACAGGCAGCTAAAAATTATTAAAGTAGATTAAAATTGTAGGGCTTTATTCACTGTAGCCTTCCCTGTGGCAACTTTTGCAATAGCTAATAGCACACTTTTCACACAGTTCCCTTGAGTGAAACCCTGGTCTTTGCAGATGCTAAGGGGTTTTGTTTGTTTTTCGTTTGATTTGGATTCTTTGTTTTCACCAGGGAATTCCACATAATCAGAATTTCTTTTATGCGAGAGATGAGGCCACAAGCTGACAAATTGGCCCATTTCCTTCTCTAATATTCTGTTAGATCTGAACTGACTACTGGTCACAGCAATGAGCCACAAAGCAAATTTGCACCAATTCTCAAAAAATGAGGCCAAAAATCCTTACAACCCATACTTCACTACACAATAGATTGTGCAAGCTTTGCTATTTTTCCTATTCAGTTACATCCTCTATATCACATGCAAAAGGCCATTTATGCAACTTTTCTAATCAGCCAACTAGCTTCCCATCATGAGTTTTTTCCATTAAAAGACCTTTTTTCTTTTATAAAATGAATATTTTCCTTTTATTGCCTGCAAAGATTCCATGACTAGACCTAACTCTAGATTTTTTTTCAGCTAAATTTCTTCAAGGCAAATTTACAATAGCTTAATTATCATTAAATAAACTTAATGACAGAGGAGGTATTTCCTCCAATGATGCTTTTATTCGGTATGTATAACAAGAATTCCTACTGCAACAATGGATTTATCTTTTCTATAAATAATCAGCAGGATTATGCAAGAAAGGACAAAGAAAAGCTACCAATTATACCCTCATCCCTGTATTTTTTTAATTCTGAAGTCTTAAATAAAGTGGGTCCCAGGAAAATATCCCACCACAAGCATCTTTAATTTGCCCGGTGAACCCCTTACTCAGCAAATCACCATAGGTTTCACTGACCTTGGTAATATTATAAGGGTCATATTTTCCCATGGATGAATTGTTCTGGAACAATTTCTCCAGTGTGTTAGGCACACTGGCTGTTCTTTGGCACCAGGCATGCGTATCCTCTTGGTTTCTTTTTTTTGCTCTTAAACAAACATATTTATTGTGACTATCACTAGGGAAATGTCCCTCCCCTGAAACTTTAGCATTTAACATTTCTCCCTTTGTCCCTTTCCTCATTCTATATAAAGAGGTGATAATGAACTATACCACTTCTGTATCCCTGTAGAAATCCCCTGCTCTGGCTTCTAGATGCAACTGTAACAGAACAACTAGTAGAAAGCATTTCACTTTTCAGTGCCATATATACCAGCACATGAATACATACCAGCAATCCACTGGTATGATGAGCATAGAAGCAAGTCATTAATAATCTCAGTAGTAATACTCTATTTAGAATGAAACAACCAAGCTCAAAACAGAGGATACTTTTCATTTTCACCTCAAAAGCATGCAGAGAAATGTTTAGGAGTGAATATAGAATGTATCTCAATTCAGATAAAAAGTTCAAGCCACAAACATTGATCTATAGGATCGTTAAGAATATATAAAAAAAGTCTTGGTCAATGGCTGAACCTGAAACGGCTTCAAATGGGATAGAATTTCTCCCAGAATTAGGCTTTGCACGGCTTGTTGTCATCTAATAATAATTATTTGCACTTTGGGATAGGTCCCAATGGGCAGGGGAAAAATAAAAAAGCCTTTTACTAACAAAAACCTTACCTCAAGTAACTTGAGTAAAAAAGCAATAAAATAATTATGACTACCCTTTGTTAAAATACGTACTGAAAAGGTAAATAATAGTTCGCATAAAGGTGTTACATGGCTCAATGGGGCTGTCACTCGTATAAATAATCTTTCCTATCAAATGTGTATTCAAACATCTGCTTGGTAAAATATGAATTAACATTACCACATTGGAAATTAGCATAAAATGGAGCAAATCTCTATCCCAATTTACACTCTTATTTGCCATTTTGGTTTACAGCCAGTGCACTAACTGGGAAACGAAGACCATCAATCCATGTTTACAAAGAAAGTCAAGTGCGCATATCCAACGCATACATTTCTTTCCAAAGTTCTTATTGTGAAAACACAAGAAATGCTTTCACTTTTAACATTGTTAGATACGTCAGCAGTGATTTATCACTGTCACAGAATCATGTGTGTGACAGTAACTGCAGCTACCTCCATATTTCAGCACTTCTTCCAGAAAGTTTAGTTGTATGGAAGAAGTTCCTGCGAACATCAAGGGACATTACACTATTTATATTAATGTTTACTAAAGCAAGTACTCTCCACTTCCTGAATTATTTCAAAGCAGCATCCGCCTTCATAAGTAGCATTATGAAAGACTATTTATTACCTTTCAATACACAGGGAGGTATCAAGAACTGAAGCCTAGAAAATGAGCATGCCCACAGCAAAACTATTATTTTAGGAAATAACTAAATACCTGCAAACCTGTCTGCAAACCAGGATTTATCATTTGCCTTGGATACAACACAACAGTTAGCAATTCAAGTGTTAATAAACTAAAAAATGAGAGCTATAGATTCTCAACATCTGAGCACTTTCTTGGATTTTGTATGTGTTTTGATATTCCTTCAGATTAGGCAATTCAGCTGGAGAAATGGATTTTCTTAGCACTGGTCAAGCAATTTAACCAACTGTGAGATTTTGCACTAGGTGTGAGAAGGGAGAAAAGAGGAAATTCCCATTGGTTACATAAAAACAAATAAGAAGGCACACATGAAAAAATCAAATGAGTAAGAAACTTGCTGACTCACTACCGAAGGGCACTGTAGAATTAATCATCCCTACTCCTTCCCCAGAGGTCAGAAAGAATTAGTTTGCTGTAATATTTTTGGACTATTTGAAATACCTAGAAACTAGAAAACAAATCAGCTGAAAAACACAGACCTTGACTGGGAAAGTTTGGAAATGGTTTCTACCAAGGATCAAAATAGGTTTTTATAAACAGTTCTGTTTTCTTGGGTGTTTTTTTCCCATGTAGCAGCTGTTATTTGAAAAAGTCTTCACTCCGCATCCATGGGGAAGTACAGGATTTGCACAATAACAGCAAGAAGTCTACATCACAGGCACCTTCGCCACTGGCCTGGCTCCTTCTGACTTCATCTATTGAGTGCTAGGAGGCAGAGAACGTCCCGCGCTGGCTCTCCATTTTGCTCAAGAGCTTGCTGAAGCCAAAACCAATTCCACTAGCGTGGTAAGTGCAAGAACACCTCAAGAAAGAGGGGGAAAAAAATAATAGATGTTTTGCAACAGTAGTCAGAGGAAAGTTGCTTCAAACTCAAGATCTGCCTACTTGTCTCAAATTATGTTTCTAATTTACCAAAACACGTGTGCTCTCAAATATAAGTTTGTGTGCAGCTTCACTGACTTCACATACTTAAAGCTCAGTTCAGATATTTTGCTAGATTAATTCATATAATAAAAACTGCAGAACTAATACCACATGTTATTTAATGCCTATTAAAATACAGTTGTATATTTAAATATGTCATAATCTGCATCTATAGCACTACTCAAAGAACAAAGGTCACTAAGGTAGACAGTGAGTAGTGTGTGTTTGCAACATGCTTTAAGATGGAAAACCTTATTTCTCTACTTCTTATTACCTGGCATTGATCAGCCTAGTTTTCTCACATATATCAACATGGCAAATAAAAATTGGCCCCATTTGATTGAGTGTGGTAAAAAGGCAATTGGACTTCAACATCAAGGGCTAAACCCTCTCCTGTCACAAAGCAGAGAATTATTCTGCCAGGGGATGTGGATTTATTTGTAACAAGGAATTTGGAAACTATTTTCATAACCATTGGATTTAGTACTCCTAAAAGAAATACGTGATAACAATAAAATCCTCTATACAGGGTGTGAGAATGGATTCTAGTATTTCTATGTCAAGTATCATTAATCTGTGTTTATTACATTTGTTTTCATATTTTTACAGTCCCTTTAATGTACCAAGGAGATACTTATGGGGCCAAATTAACTCGAGTTGTGGACTTCTGATCAGACTCAGTTCCTAAAAGGCATACATTTCACTGATGATGCTTCATCCACACATACAGTCTCCAAAGCATAAACAATACCCATAGAAACAAAGGAAAACATTGAGATGTTTGAACAATAGATATTCAAGTTCAGAGCACATTAAGGTTCCTGTGACACATGAATGTGAAATGATTTGTGTTTACATCATACAGTCTCCCTTTGAAATAATATGACTCAGAGGTCTGGTTCAAATCCCAGAGAACTCCATGGGAAGATTCCCACTACCTCACTGAGCTTTAAAGCAGGTTCTGAAGTACATCCATATTGTTTTCAATACACACACGGTTTGCTCAAGTATGGAGTGACAATGCAATTGACAAATCTAACCAGAAATTACATAGAGGTCTTGTTGCATTCTTTAAATCTGTGCCTTCATTCCTCATTTTCAAAACCCACTGACCAGACCAGCTTGAGAGGATGGGATGAAGTCGATCTAGAAAGTACTAAGAGTCAGAAGGAAAACCAGGTTCCCTAATCTCAGCTGAGCCACTGATTGACTGCAGGACCCTGCACAGGTCTTTATCTTCCTGTCCCTCCATTTCTCTATCTGAAAAATACTAACACACAATCACTAAAACCAAATGCTGCATCTGATCAAGAGCTCTGAAATAAATACTGTGCCAAAAAAAAAATAAAACAAAACATGCTATCATAAAAAGAAAAGCAAACGCCAGGAAGTCATGCCTTAAGTTTTCAAGTTATTCTTTCTACTTCTTCTCCTTCCAATTCCTTTTACTTCTGCCTATGTACATGTATAGATACACACACCCAATAAATTAAGGAAGAGATCAAATCTGCCTTTTCCCAGACATATAGAAAATGATGCTCCTGCTGTATTTTCTGCATCTGCTTCACTGAGACAAACCTAGTCATGATTCCAATCCTTTTCCCAGGCTCAACTAAAGCAGCTGGCAGAGACGCATGACCAGACTAAATGTACAGATCTTCAAAATAAAGAAATGTATGTTTTGAGAAAACGCAAAATTATTTAGAGACGGTTCACAGTATTCCGTTCAGGCTAAATTTCCCTTTTTATTTCACAAAAGCTTCAAGTTCCTTCAACTCTTACAAAAATAAGTAAAACCAAACAATATACAAGATGCCTCTTTGCACCTCTCTCAGATTAAGTGACCTGAGCCTCCCTTCAGGCCAATTACACATTACTACTGGGGAATTGATTTATAAGGGACCCTCCACAGGTATCTGACAGCTGTATAAACTATGGAGATAAGGCAACAATGCACCAATGCAGACTGAAAACCATTTAAGCAGCAGAAGCTTTTTAAATAAATATCTGAAAGCTGAATTCAAGATAGAATCGTTCAGTCAGCTATAAAGCAGGAGTGTCCTCATTCACTTTAGAATACCTTTACTGAAAGAAGATAAACCTTGTTGTTCCTTTATTCTTATTTTTTCACGGAGTTCCAGGTCCAAAGAAATAGCTGTAATCAGACAGTCTGGTGTTTTGAATATTAGAGTGGAGCATGATTTTTAAAGTGAGTCCTGCTCACACTGCATAAATTTGCCTTATGTAAAGTTGCAGTGATCCAAAGATCACTGAAGTCAGTAGAGGGACTTCCACTATATCCCTCATTAGGCTCTGATAGAGTACAAAAACATAAAAGGTCACAGAAGCTTTGTCCACTGGACCAAGGAAGGGAATTAATTTCTAAGTTGATAGTACCCTGTCACCAATCTTATACCCACCAATACTAAGAGGGGCCTTTACCTTCTGCAGTAAGTGGCACTTTTATCATCCTCAAGAGTCAAATCCACACTAGAGAACTGAAGATGTAGGAATGTTGTTTTTCTATGCTAACATAGGCCCAGCTCATATTTCTGCTTTCATACACAGTGATCTTTAAAAATTGCAACACGGGTATTTGTTTTTAAAGAAAGTCTTTTAAGTCAATTTCAACCCATGAAAAACACAAAGCTGAGAAGCTCTCCAAAGTAGTACATGTATATTCAGCATGTGTAGCCTGCTCTTATGTTGTATCTCCATGTATCATGAAAGGAGATATTATGTATGACTGCATATATTTTGTTATTTACCTCTTGCCTTCATAGAGCTAAGTGTCACAGTCCAGCTTGGCAGCAATAATCACACTCCGCTTATGTGTTTCATACACAATTACATGCACACAGACAGTTGTGTATCTGCAGAGGTATGACATACTTGGGGTAGACCTTTAGCAGAGAGAACATCAATATACAGCCACTGAGGATGTACCCTAAGCTTTGCCCAAGCAAATCTCAACAGTTCTTGGCCCTTTACTACCCTTGCATTAAGATCCCTGTCAGCGATGTACAGGAAAGGCAACGATTCCTTTCTGTTGTGCTAGTTAGAGAGGGGTAATATTTTCCATTTGCCAGGTCGGCAAGCTCCTGGTATTTAGCTGTGAGCAAATAACATTTTAACTATATAAAAAGAGTTTGATGAGGTAATATAAAACATTACAGTGGCGCCCAATAGGTCAGTAATATGCAATTTAAAGTGTTCCAAAATAACAAACAGGCTCTATATACAATAGATTCTAATGGCTCTTAAAAATGTCCTCATCACCGAGTTAATTTTAAAGAATCTAGTATTAATAGTAACTTTTTAAAGTCCTACAAATATTTTTCTTAAATTAGCAGATTCACAGCCAAATGCAACAGGCAATGCACCCCCTTCTTAGGATTTCTTTTTTCTAATAATACTATTGCAGAGACTGTAAGTCCAGCAGCTCCTCCTCCACCGTACCAAGAGCAGAGACGCCAGGTCCTGCCTCGAGCACAAGCCATTGCCCGAAGAGCATCCACCTCTCGGGATTTCACTCAACACTGCTCAGGCTTGTCGGGACTGCAAGAAACTCCCTCACTGTATGCAAGGGCCAGCTCTGTGTGTCTGCAGGGCACCTCCTGCACAGGTATATTATGACAGATTACAAAACACGTTGTTGTTGTTCCAGCATTTTGATCAATTTGACAAAAACATCTTGTTTTACTTCCCACATCCAAAAGCTAGCTGCCCTGGTCTAAGATAGATAACAAGGCTCTTTATTCAGGAAAGGAAAGCCGGCATCCCCAAAAGGCCATAAAAGTGGCCATCCCTCTCCAGTGACTATAACGAAAGCCCAGGCAAATATTTCAGACTAGATGCGCAATTTTTAAATTCCTACACTCAGGTGGGAATTCATTCCTCAGAGAGTGGTATTCCAGGTCTTTAATGCTTTTTCTAACAAAAATGGAATCTAACAAAAATCTAACAAAATCTAACAAAAAATGGAATCCAATTGGTATTGTTGAAATTAAGTACTTGATCAGCATGAGTCAAGACCGTATACCTCTTGCAATCGCAGGAGTAAAGTATTCTGGATTCTTCCCCTTTCAATTTCTGGGTCTTCTAGTTTCACCTACATCATGTTTTGCAATTTTTTTCCTGAAAACCAGAATTTTTATTGTAAGTCATAACCGCAAATTGAGATTTTCAAAATTCTAGTATCTGGAGCTTTAAAGAAAACTGGAGTTCCTAGTACTGGTAATAACAATCAAAGCTAGAGACAGAGTCAGAACACAGAAATCCGGACTATCACACTGATAGAGATGCTGCTTCATTTGAGAAAAACTTGTAGGTAAAGTACATATAATTTGGGGTCCAGGATAACATTTCTCTTCCTTATTCTGTGACTGAAAAGAATATACTGGATAGAGCTTACTCGTATTGCTTACTATTCCGAATACCTACAGAGATTAGGCCATTGTATTTGTTATATTTTTCAAACCTAGCAGCAGAGTAAGTGAAACACTAATAATGAGGGCTATTTTTTCTACTTGTTTATCCTAAAATGGATATAACATGCACATCACTTTAATTTTGCTATAACAATAATAATTCTGAAATATGCAAAACATACCTATTAAAAATGTCCTGCTATTCCTTATCACAAAATGCTGACATAGCTGCATTCCAATAAACAGCCTCTTAGCACAGCAATGACACCCCTTTGCTTTCTTCCCAAAATACATCGAGGCTTTTTTCAAGTTTCTTAAATCTCAATTATCCAAACTTGTTCAGTTTCCTCCATATTATTTATGTATTAAAATGAACTATAGGTCCTATACTTCTAATTTCATTACATCCCATATGTTTCATCATGTTCTGGTTATTGTTAAATGCATACATACATGTATATACATTCTCCACGTTTTTTGACTCCAGTATTCTCCAAGGCACTCTTGGAGTGTAAAACAAAGTTGTAATTTTAAACAAGTGGAATATCCTTGATTTAGTAAGGGAAGAATGGGGTGTTAGTCCTCAAATTGCTGTTGCCTTTTAACCACGAAACACACACCACAAAATGTTACTTGCGGTGGACTAAGAAAGAAGAATTCCTTTCATAAAATTTAATGAGTGTAATGTTTCTATGTTTTATAGGGCACAGGGTGTGAAAAACAGCTCAGTTTTAGCCCTGATGACATTTTCATATAGGTGAAAGTAAAAATAGAGAGAGATTTGACATCTTGACATAAAAGGGGCACAGTATTATGTTGCAAGGGTACTATGTATAAGTTTGGAGTGAAAGCGTAACATCTGATTCTAGTTCTAGCCACATATGGCTATACAAAGAGAAATTTGGGCATGTTTTCTCTTTACAGCTAGTAGAAAATACTGTGATTTGAACATGATGAGGATATAAGACTTTTGGTTAGAAAAAAATGGAAGTTATCCCAAAAATATGAAGATCAAAACGTCCTTCTACACTGTTCTAGAAACTACCAGCCTAGTCTCAATGATCCCAATTTATTCTATTACTTGTTTAACATCAGAATACTTTAATTAAAATTCCTAGTATTAAATCAGAGAAACACAGCAATAGAACTGATCAGGAAAGTGACAGGATAACTCAGCAGCTCTATTGTAGCATCTAAAATTCTATGGGAAATCTGAAACGTAAATTAAATATGCAAAGCAAAACCAAAACCTAATTTTTGCAAGCTGACTTTAAAAAGATGTCAAAATTACTTTCTTCTCAATTTTTTTTTATAATTGACAATATTACAAAATGAAACAATAATGACAAAACTATTTGCCTTAGCTTTTTTGCCCAAATATCTCTCAAAACCACTACATTCCCAGTAAAAACATGGTTTTAGTGAAGTTTCACTTCCTTCCAGAAAGATCCAGTATGTAGCTTTATGGTGTGTCCTGGGTTGAGTGACAAAGGACTAACTTTTCTTCTAATGCTGGGGAAACCTGCACTTTTAGAAGACTCCAGTGTCTGAATTCATGAAAATATTTACTTTATAGCCAGCCAGGCTCCATGGGATTCAAGGTCTCAGTGTTTTTGAGCATTGCGAGGTGCAGGGACGAGGAGGAGCGAGGCCTGGGCACTTGACCCAGGCCAGCCAACAGGATTATTTCATACCATGAACATCACATTCAATATAAATTACAAAGGTTTGCTGCGTAGTTCTTTCTCCCTTGATGGCAGCGGTCCAGACAACTCCTTGCCCTGGTGCCGGACCCCTGAGGCCTTCCCTTCCTCCTGAAGCCGTTGCGCTCACAGTGTCCGCCATTTGCCATCCTCTGCTGGGAGTGCACAGCTTCCTACTGATATAATTGGCTGAGTATAATTCTTTTATATCTTATATCAGTATCGGAATCAATACTGGATCTTTAGTATTACTGTTAATTATTTAATCTTATTCTATTAAATCTATTTCTATTTCAACCCTTGTGTTTCTTCGAGTTCCCCGATTCCCCTTTCTGGGTGGAGAGGGGTCATCGGGCAATAGAATTATTGTCTAAACAACAATAAATTGTTATGGGTTTTCTCAAACCATAATGGTCAGCTCTACATTGAGGTAAAAAAATTACGATGAATCAGTTGCACTGATTTCATCCTTTGTGCTTCCCTGTACCCCATTACAATCCTGATTCAGGAAGCATTTCAGCATGTGCTTACGTTCAACTGCATGAATAATCTCATCCCCCCGCCCCCGGCAAGCACTTCAGCAAAGGCTTAAAGGCAAACATGGTTTAGTTCTCAATGAAGGAGTAGATTTTCAATTAACATTTTACAAAAAAAAAAAACCCAACACTCAAATGACAACTCACACAAAATCCTCTTGCAGGTCAAAAAGTCTAAGACAGAAAAGCTACCAATTTCTAAATATTAGTTCAAAATTAGAGGGAGATGATCTTGACCACAGACCAACAGAAAACTTGTACACGCTGTATCATGCACCAATTCAGTGCCCGCAACATTTCAGCCACCAGGGAAACGCAGCATGACAGTTCACTCCAGTCAGCTGACAATCACGCTGGCATCACCTACTCCCCCATCCCAAGGAATGGTCCCATAGAGGACCACCGTATTTTCACAGCTATGGTCTTAGGATCAATCTCTTCCCCCAGCCTTTGGATGACACAGCTCCATCAGAGCAGCTAACCTCCCACTGGGCAGCTTTTCAATTTGTTTTTTGTTGTTGTTTGTTTTGCTTTAAATACCATTTTGCCTTGCCAGAGGGATTTTTTTTCTTCAACTACTGTAAAGGGTTCAGTGCTCTCTACAGAGAAATTAATGAATAAAATTAAGCACCCTCTCATCACAGAACGACAAAACAGTTTCTAATACTATCCAAAACACGGTATCAAGCTTACTTGCTGGCACATGTGTAGTGTACACTCTTACACTTGCCTGACTTCAAGGACTGGCCTATTATTCATCAAGAAGAGAGCACCAGCTCACATCAGGACCTCAGGGACCACATCAACAATCTCAGAAGGATTTTTTCATTATCTTTGGCAATTACTTGATTGTGTCATTTGAGCATCTAGCCACGACCCTTAGATAGGGGAAGCAAAATCAGGCACATAGCAAAATATAGCCCAGAAGGCTTAGGCTTCATCTAAGACTCATGGAAGCAGTCAAGAATGTTTCCATAGTCTTCATATTGTTTCAGATCTGTCCTGGGAAGCGTTGCTCCCTGCAGATACTTATGACAGATACATTGAGTCTGTTTATATAGAATCACAGAGGGCAGAATGTAAACAGTACAAGAACTGGGGCATTTTGCAATCATGCAACATTTGCTGTCATGTCTTTGACTTGAATCATAAAGCTTTATTACCCTAGCATTTTTTTTTCCACTAGATTGGAAGAATGTAGTGCATGAGATAATAACCTTCCCTGGATTTTGCAATGTCTGCGTTTCCTCAAACATGGTTAAAAATTTACATGTCATTAGCAGCAGCAGAGAAAATCCAAGAGACATTTTTGCCTTTTTACAGTACTAGGAAATAAGGGATTTTTTTTTTTTAAGAGGGTTCTTTTTTTTTTTTTTTTGAAAGAAGTTAACTATTTGCTACATCAGCATTTTAGAAAGACTCTTCCAGTCTATTTGGGTTCTTATGCTACTGTTGCTATGGCTCTTCCCAAAATACATCAAGTGATATTGCCTGGCAAGCATATCTCAAATTCCATCTTTTGTCTTTCTCTCATTTTTTATTTATGAGGACAGTTGCATGCCTGATGAAGTACTCTATCACATTACTCTCTGCCCTGGTTTTATTTGGATTTTGACTGCATACACTATGTGATTCCATGTTAAAGAACATAGGATTACTAAAAGATAATATTGAGATTTGCACTTGTACAAGAAAGAAATTTGCAGTGGTCTTTAGTTACTTGAGGACTTCATTCCATTCCTGAGGTAGACCACCAGTTCAAAGTTAATGAGGTTTCTATCAAGGTATCTAGTTACAGATATGTTGTAATTTTAAAAATAAATAACTCAGAGCCAGATTAAGTGAGGGAAAGGAAAGTTCCTGATAAAGATTTTGCAGTATTTAAGGTTTGGCTTTGTCAATTCACTACTGTGACAGCACAGATGAACCCAAACCCTAATTCTCTTCAGTTGGAAACACAGATTCAGTATCTAAGACTAGCATTATCAGATGGATCAAAATAAAACTTGAAGATGCTCAAAATATGAAAACGGCACATCAAAAACCAGAAATGCATATAAGAGCTCAGGCTCTTCCCTCGCCCTTTTCCTTCCCAATTGGTCAAATATGGGAATTTTCCCTAACTAGACTGGGAAGTAGAAGAGCATCACTGCTTGGTCCTTGGCCTTATCAATGGCTGGCAAATACAAATCAGGTCAGTGGAAAGAGTAAGTAGAGCTGCATAAAACACTATATCTAGAGATATTGATAACTTAAGGACAAAAGTCTTTAGCTACAGTAATATGAGCTCAATGTTGACATAAAGCACCAAAACATTTTAAGTGATCAAAAAGGAAAATTAAGACACCATGACATCAAATGGAAGAATAGGGCTCTTCTAATAGACATGTAACATGTAGTTCCAGAAGAGTATCACAAGATACTGTAGAAGGACATTAGGATGTACCCTTTTATTAAGGTATTGCTGTAAACCTTACCACCTTTTTGTGGAGTTTTTTCTTCCAAAAAAAAAAACCAAACCAAACAACAACCCAGTAACAAAAAGCAAATTTGCATATTTTCCCTTTCAGGACTAGTAAAATATATTTGGGATTTAAAAAATAAAATACAGTTTTGATGAAACAAGAAAAATGAAAGTTCTTCTCAACAAAATATCAATCAATTCTCAAAATCAAATCATCAATTTTCATAGAAAATTAAGAGAAAAAAAATTCCAATGCTAATATTTTATAAACCCTGTCAAAGTGAAAAGAAACATAAGAAAAGAAAGGAGAGGTCCTGTGCTTAGAACACAGATTCCTGCTTATCTACTAAGAGGTCTCAAACCTAAAAAGAGCCTATTTCACACACTAATCCCAAGGTATATCTGGCTGATAGTAGCCTTCTGTGACCCTGAGCAATGGAAATGAGTTACCTAATTTCAGGGAAAGTGTTGCTGAAAACCAAGCCTCCAACTGTAAAGGATGAAAATGAACAGGCATGAATTTGAGGCGCTTTGATACTTGGTCCTTTTTTATGTCTCCAACTTTTTGAAAGTGTAATATTGCTAGTCAGTATAAGAGAAGATAGCTGGAGTCATAAAAAAGGAGCAAATTCAACTCCCATTGCAACTTCACTGATCGAAGGTAAATCCTGGAACTACAACTATTTCCCATGTGATTATTCTAGCAACTTTTGGATTTATTACTTGTTCTAATTATATTTTATTATGCCTTTGTGGCTTTGTGTCATTTTTATGGCTATATTTTAAAGCACCTTGAGACATGTGCAAGGTGATCTATAAATCAAGTAGTAGTAGCAGTGGTGGTAATAACAACATCATTATTTTGATGGAGCCAGTGATTAATCTGTAAATAAATTAGGAGATTAATCTTTAAATGCTTGATGTTTGTCTCTGGTAACTACATGTTTTCATACTGGTCCTGCTTAATGATAAATTCTTTTAGAGGAGTGGTTAAAATTTTCTGTCTAAAGAAGCTGAATATTTGAGAGCACATTCATGAGTCAGAATTTCCTGGAACCACAATACACTGAATTTGTCTGAAAAATATGTAACGTGAGCATTATAGGAAAAAAAAAAAAATCATTCTAATGAAAGGGATACCCTTGAAGGTGTCTACAAAGAAGCAGCAAGCAGTTATTCAAAATACCGTTCGCTATTTTGTTTGCTCTGCCATCATTTTCCCCACATGTTTCGAACATGTTCCAGATTTCCCAAAGCGCTAAAATATTTCTCTTCTGCTAAGCGCTTGCTGTTCTCTCAATGCTGGGCAGTTTACAGGGTGATTGATGATGAACATAAGTTGTTTGGCTTCTCTCAGAGTACTCTATCTTAAAGGATTCTTTTCTTTTTCCCCCCAATGAACAATTAACATGTTCTCTTAATGTCTATTGTACATACTTATAAAAAAATAGCCATTAGGAGGTAGTAAATAACTCAGTACTTTCATGCAGCACTATATTTGAATTCCAGTATTACTGAGAAGTATATTAGAGCCACAGAACTTTACTACATGGTCCTGTAAAGATCCCTCAGTATCACACTTAAACCCAACAAAACATGGTTTTCTCTCTTCCACAGACAGACTTAGTGAAAAGCAACAAATAGAGCAAAGTGATGATTCACTGAGCCCAAATTAAAACCTCATTCTCCACTTCAAGCTAACAGCAAAACATTCACTCACACAAAGCACTATATACAGCACTGCCTGCTCCTGCAACATAGACAAAGACAGTAATTCACTCTTGAAGCTTTGCTGATGTCACAAGTGTATATGATGTCACTGAGACCTTTTTTGTGAATGTGACTTTGTATTCCATCTACTATCAAGCTTATAATAAATGTATAAAACTTTATCTCTGAAGCTGCAAGTAACTCTTATTTTTCTCAAATGTAGTTTTCAGAAAATATCCAGAAGTGTAAATGAGGTTGAACACATCTATGCGATCTCCCAACATTGTGATTAATAAAAACACAGATAATAAAATAGCACAAAAGCTTTAACATTCGGTGGGTTTATGTATATCCATCTTTGACTGCCATAGGATAATCCATGAGAAGACACAGGCATTAACTACAACAGAATAAGCTTTCATTAGTTTTACATAAGACAAGAAAAATCAGGTTTCAAAAGGAAGACTTTCCTATCAGGTGCACCGCTACTATTTCTGAGAAACTCGGTTCTGCCAACAGCTGGTGAAGAGAAGAAAGTAGCCAAGTCTGTAAGAGCAAATTACTGCTCCAATAGTTCTTTTTTATGGAACACATCTTTTGATACACAAACTACTGCTAATTTCAACATCTAAAACCTCAAAATTTTATGGCAACTTTGCAGGGGGAAACAAAGCAGGATAGGCTTTTTGGTCTTGATTTATCAAAACAAGTTTCTTCTCTTACTTATATACTGAAGAAATAAGAAAGTTGCCACAAAAGTCCTCTAAAGAAATTTAGACAAAAATCAAGCCAAACTCATAGAAGTATTCAAATTTTACTTTCTTCCATGAAAGTATGGTGTAAAACAACTTCTTGCAAAACAAAGCTTTAAAAGAACGTTTCCTTTATTTTCTAGTAGAAAAATCTAGAAAGTAGGATAAAAAGGACCACCACACTAACTCCTCTGCATGCATTAAAAAAACCCTTGAAGAAAAAAAAAAAAAAATCAAGTTTCTCATAAATTGAAGACATAGTTTTCACTTTAATTTTTCATCCATTTATCAAAAACATATTTCCTTTCAGCATTTTTCAAAAAGAAAAAAAAAGTCG
Source organism: Limnodromus scolopaceus (assembly GCA_028565335.1). NCBI lineage: Eukaryota > Metazoa > Chordata > Aves > Charadriiformes > Scolopacidae > Limnodromus > Limnodromus scolopaceus. The sequence continues at coordinate 225,183 of JAOXNO010000024.1, forward strand.
CTCTGTGATTCAGCCAGCACTTGAGTGACTGCATTGCAGTAAATACACTGCAATTAGAATAAAGTCAAACTGAAGTTTCACATCCACCTCTCTTGACCTTGGTAACTACTGTACTCTTTATTAGCAGGCCCCAGCATAGCAGAAATGACTGAGGCTGGCTGTACTTGGGGATTGAAGTGGTCTGTTTATTCATCAAACAGCTACACTAAGGCAGCCAATCTCGGGCTTTTAACAAGCACTTGAACATTAGTTTCAAAATTGAAAACTTAGATAAGATTCAGCTCTGCTCATTTGGCTTTTCTCAAACTTTGCTTGGCCTCAGTAATCTAAATGTGGTTCACTGAGGGCTGTACAAGCTGTGGAACCTTGTGAATTCCTGTAGGTAGCTTATGCAATGATTTTCAACATTGGTGAATTTTTTCTACAGTAATCTATGTTGTTTGCATTCATTTCCTTGATAACAGACAGGCTTCCAGTCATTCCAATGTTTTAGTTTTGCAAACCGTTACCTAGACAGTGTATGCAAACACGTAGTTTGAAAATTGTGTAGACGGGGATTTTTGACAGTTCTTTAAGTTTCAATGTTTTCAGGTCCTGTCAGTTAAACAGATGCTCTGTATCTGTGTTCCACACCTGCTCAGGGACCACTCCTGGAATCAAGGGATGCAGCAAAACATTTGGAATTAACTTTCCCTCCACCATGTAGTCTATCACAACAGTACTAAAGAACCACAAACACTTCAAGATGAGAGCTGCTCAAAATCAGAACTAGCCTTTGACACAAAGGAGCTGAGCTTTTGCTCAGGTTCCTCGATGCCAGGTTCAGTCCGACACGCTGAAGGCATTCCAGGCCACTCAGGACCTGGCTGAACCTCTGGGCACGTATGGGGAAAGCAGCATTGGGCTGAGTCCTCTGTTTTGGCTGTTTAGGTTTTTTTCAGCAAGTCATACTAATTCTGCTTTTCTTTGTAAATGTTTGCCAGTGATACTGGCTGCTTCCCAGACTCCAGTGAGGATGTCTCTGAAGTCAGCTGCAGTCTCTGAAGTGTGCTGTGAGTATCCTATTGCAGAATTTTAAATGCCTACTAACGAAATGCAGTCGCCTTATTTGTAAAAGGTGGTGCCAGAAGTATTATTACATTTCAGATTCTTTTCCCTGGATAATGGTGGAAAATTCTGTTTTAAATCCATCCAACACAGCAGTTAGACATAGGAATGTCCGGGTTTTTGTTTTGTGTTGTTTTTTTAATTCTGACAATTACATTCCTTTGCTTTCACCTTCGCCTTTTTAAACCATGTATCAAAAAAATCACATGATTATTAGCCAGATATATAAAAACCCAGAGTTTTTATGCATACTGATAATAATGTTTGTCAGAATAACTAAATACATACACAATAGTACATGTGCTATGAATGCTAAAGATAAACCACATAAATTTTGATCTATCACTACTGTCTCTAACAACAGACACCAAAAAGTGACAGAAGTAATTTGCTGGCTGCCAAGGTCCCAGTAACTAATTTCCAAAGCATAAAAATATGAAAGTGGAATGGGTAGAATAAAAAAAACCAAACTTTATCTCAGGAAGGTAGGAGGCACACAGGAGGCAACAGAGAAGTGATTTTCTCCAAAAAAAAAGAGAGTAAGAATCAACTGGACAGCCATGTACAGCATTAATCCAATGCCAATGTGTGTTGCACGTTACCTTGGAAAGGGCTTCAGTCTGTTCACCACAGTTCAGGAATGTGCTCTTTATTCTACACAGAAATTCCTTACTCTTTTAGATATTCACCTACTTTTTGGCTCCACGTGAAGTTGGTTAATCAAGTCCTGTTTTCTCCAGTATTGGTTGTTTGTTTGCTAAGTGCAGTATATGCAAGGCAGAAGAGGCAATCGGAGCATTTCACATAAGCTCACTCGGTGTGCTATTAATAATACTGAAAACCGTTAGTACAGGTCCAAAATAATTTAGACTTTCTTCCATTTGAAGCCACAAGATAATAAGAGAAGGCTCCAAGAGAGGTGTGGATCACCCACAAGAGGTCTGAAGAGCAACATGTATTTTTACTGGAAGTCTGCTAACTAGCCAAAACCTTTGGAATGTCATGACACCAATTTGGCAAAGTGGTATCTCTCTCTGCTTTATTGAAAACATCTTAGCATAATGAAAAAAACCCTTAATTTTCATAGTTTTAAGCTTGTCTTTCTGCTGGCCTGCAGTCTGTCAGAAGAGTGAAGATTAGGAAGTGCAACAGAACTTAACAGATTTCATTTGACAAAAATACAAGAGAGCAAGAAAGAGAAGAAAATTTGAAAAGTAAATAAATCTATCAAGCAGCCTGGGATGGGATTTTCCCCTCCAGTGATGTATTTATAGCCCCTAAATAAGGATTGAATCCAAAGTCAACTGAAATCAATGGGGAGACTCTTATTGACTTCAGTGAGTATTGGATCAGACTCTAAAAGCACAGCTTCCAAAAGTACGAGAAGTATTTTGGGACATGTTGTACTAGAAATTATCACCAAGAATGTGAAACAATAACCCTGTCATAGTTAGGGCAGATCATTGGTGACCAGAGCAGAAAAAACAGCTCTTCTAGGAGATACAGGTCACAGATGGTGGGACAAAGTTTGGCACTCGTTCAAATGTCTAGACAGTTGAAGTTCTCATTTTGGTGGTGCTTTCTGTCTCCTGGGCTTTCAGCACAACAAAGGTCAGAAATGTCCCCATGTCACTGAAAGATTAGGTTAATCAGTTCTGAATATTCACACAGTAGAGATACTACTTCACCAGCTTGACCACATCCAAATACGCACTGCAAAGTTCTGTGCCATAGTAATAAAGGACAAAAGGTGATAATACATTCCAGAATCTGTTCTGATAACATATTACTGCCTCCTTCTGCAATGGGACTAATAAGCAGAAGAGAAATGGGAAAGATGTGGGGCAACATTTTCATTATAAAATTAAAATAAAATTACAGCAAGTGATACAGATGATTATTCCAGAGCTCCCACAATTAAGAGTGCTTAACATTATTTTTTCCCCAAAAAAATCATAGAATCATAGAATCATAGAATTGCCCAGGCCGGAAGGGACCTCCAAAGGTCATCTAGTCCGACCTCCCTGC
>JAOXNO010000024.1:229231-260144 GCA_028565335.1 Limnodromus scolopaceus
AGGCTGAACAACCCCAGCTCCTTCAGCCTATCCTCGTAGCAGAGGTGCTCCATCCCCCTGATCATCCTTGTGGCCCTAAATCCCGTTAAATGGAGTATTTACAGGTAATAAGCAAACATACCAATTATCAGGAGTTTCCATGTCTGCAAAGGTAGCTGAGAACAGCACGTTTTTATAGATAGATTTAAGCAGTAACCAAAGGAACTAAGTTCAGAAGCTTGGTTGTGTTCTTCAGGAAGGATGGCTGCTCAGTGATTGTTACAACAAACACATCTGAACATCTGTTAAGTTTCAGAGGAGTTTAATTTCATGTGAAGTTACAAGCATCTCAAGGGCACTGTCCATACTAAACATGAGTCTTCCTTTCGTGTTAAACACAATCTTATATTCATCTCATCAGAAAGAGCTAACAAGACCTTTAGAAAACCTGCCATAAACCTGTTAACCTGGCAAGTATTCAGTTTTTAAATGTGTTATCTATTTTGCAGCTGAAAAATCCAACCAAATTATTCTATGATTCTCTATTTCCAACTACTTGCAAACCAAGCAACCCTGCATTGCTGGACTTCTAGATCCATTCTCCACTGAACTGCCACTTTAGAGATGACGCATGAAACAGGCAGAAGCTATTCCAGACATTCATTACAGAGCTGCGTTAAATATGTTCCTTTACTCTTAATTTTATAAGTACCAAAACCCAAACCTTGTAGAATATGATGACTCTGAAAAGTGCTCAGTCTTTCCCATTTTCTAGGCAGGACACTCATTTAGTCACAACTTTCACTTGGGACTATTCCTCTGCCACACCGCTGTGACTATCATTTGCGCTGTCTGCAGGCCATCTTAAAAGAAAACAAGCTTGAGTAGAAAAGAAAAAGAACAAAGTGCAGTGAGAGGGGTATAAGGCTCAGGTGAGATGCACACCAGCAGGATCAGTGGCTACCCACTGGTTCAGCTCCCACAGAAAAGAGGGCATCTACATGATATGAATTAACAACATGTCTTAGAACATAATTACATCATCTGCCCACTGAGGGACAACACAGAACTCTGCACAGTTTTTGACTGTGCAAGAAATATTCTGTATTACATTCCAGGACTTCTAAAATATCCCAAAGAAACGGAATTAACTTCTAATTTCCATTTCATTTGCCATTGAAAAATTTTTCTTGTACACCCCTTTACGCACATTTTCCTAGATACAATTATTTTCAGCAAGTGAGAAATGCGTCTGTTGCAACAAACCTGTATATAAACCAAACAAAACACTGATTAGGAAAGACATGATGGAGTCGAATCAACATGAAAGTGAAAAGCGAAAGTCTTATTTTCTATACAAAGCTGTTTTAAAAAAAAAAAATGGAAAATTATTTATAGGGATGTACTCAGCTGTTCACATCCATAGAACATATCCACAAAGACTGATATATAGCAGGAATTGAATAAGAAAAAGGAAGAAAAAGTTTAATCATCTTTTGGACAAATCTGTATAACTTGCTTAAAATTCTCATGGCATTTTCAGTACATTGATTTCCAAAGTCCGTTTACAACTATGTTTAGGAGCATACAAGTGAACCTACACTACATTAAACCAGCTGTTTTAAGAAACATTTCAATTCAGAAGACTATTAAATATTTCTTCACTTTCTGTTTATTTTTAGATTTAACTTTTAGGGAAAATCTGCAGGTGATAGAGGGCAAGAAGAAGAAAAGAAAGCAAGCCTTTTCAGAGGTGTTTCTTTTTTACAACGTTGCCATGATTTTTGAAACACTGTTCTGCCTAAACTTGGGAGTGTTAGAAGATGGACATCGGCTGGAGACAAGATTGAAAGAGTGATGAGTTAAATCATTAGTACTTTGACATAACCTGTTTGATTTAAGCACACGTATTGTGCACCATAGGTTTCTAGAAGAAGTGGAGTCCAAAATTAAAGTGATACATGTGGAGAATATGAAGGACACATTCCTTACAGCTAAATTAAATACATTCTATTATAATCAAAGAGCCAGGATGAAATTTCATAATAAGCACATAAGGCTCTGAAACCATATTCCTCTAGGTATATTCTTTTTTTGGGTATATACTAAAGTCTCCTGAAATTCAAGAGACATCTTCTTTGGACTACAGCTAATCCTGGCACCTTTTCAGGTTACTGAACAGTCTTCTAAAACAGAAGGCTCTACAATGGTCCTGATCACCTGATATTATTGGTAGGTCTGCTGTTTTACAAAGTCAGGAGGTTCTGTCCACCTAACCAGTGTTCCAAATCCTGGCTAATTCACTATTGTGTTGTGTTAGTCATTACCAGAACATATTGCTAGAATATAGCCAGAAGCAAAAGAGTCTAGAGAGTCTAGAGTCTTTGTGGCTAGATCATGAGGAATGAAAGCTTTTTGTATGGATTATCTCAGTGAGGTTCACACCAAAGTGAACCTTCGGATCTTCAGATATTTTTAGGAGGGTGGGATGGAAGACAAGTGGAATGTTATCCAAGGTAATGCAGAAATATCAGTGAGGACCAAGGTTTTTTTCCACTGAATGTTGTAATATTACAAGCTAAGAAATTGTCTTTCCTGTCAATCAAAATAGAGGCTGTGAAACTTAGAAACACTTGAGAAGAAAAAAACAGGGGAGAGTTACAGAAAGCAATCTTAACAGAAAAGTTATCAAAAATATCAAGAAATAGCTACTCTATGGATAGGTAAAATGGTATGTAAAATATTTTACCTATCTCAGTATGGATAGAGTAGGCATTATTTCTTGCAGGAGCAGGTAACATCCAAGTCATTAAAGTTAACAGCCAGTATCAACTAACATAGAAAGCCAATCTCTGGGATTACCAATGCTGGCACTAGAAAGCAATCAGTGTATGGCAGGCAACTCCTGTGATCCAAAACTGTGTTTATCACACAAAATTAGTCAACATATCATAGCAGGAAACTGAAGGCCAGACAGCCATTCTGCATTTCAGCTGTGACAACATCAAGTCTTCAAATTCAGGTTAACATACTTGTAGCCTAACTCATCAAGCCTGCAGTTACTTTCCAGCCAACAGGAAAACAAGTTAGGCATGGATTTCAATGGAAGGTCATAGTAGTGTAAACATCACCCTCAACAACATTGATGATAAAGTAGTAACTAATATGCTAATTAGCATTTATATAAGACTTTACACTTATATTTTCTCCTGTCCACAAATGTCAAAGTACTGCATGAAAAAATGGGTAAATATCCATCTGTGGTCACAACTGCAGAGGCTGAATTGGGCACCTGGCAGTTGGGTTCTTCTGTTTTCTATGCTGTGGAGCATGAATGTTCCCTTGCCCTCCTTCCAGACATCCCTCAGCCCCTGCCACAAAGGAGAGGCTGAAAAAATAAACCAAATCTGGTTGGCTGATAAAGAACACAAATGCATTCACGTCTAAATACAAAATGGCAATCATGCCTGAAAAGTCTAAGTAGCATGCGACACAAATATTGCTGAGTTCATGGGAAATGAGAAATACAAAAGGTAGCCAGATGCTTCAAAGAACCTGAATTACAACTGTCCCAAGACAGATGGCACAAAAAACTTAAAGCAATAAGAAGCAAAGAAGCTACTTCCAGCTTTCCAGACAAATGGTCTGAATCATACTCTGGTCCTTACATAATTTTAAGTTAATAGTGTTAAAAGCTAGTTAAGAAGCTGACCAGGTACATCTTCTGTATTTCTAGAGTATGTTAGGAAAAATTCATATTCCACTGAGTTTTCCCATAGAATAATCAGTAACAAAAAAAACACCAAAGAGAAAAATAATTTGCCTTCAAGAAATCACAAAGCAATATTAGAAACATAAGCGTATCAGACATTCCTCTAAGCACCAGCAAATCATCAAATAAATAACTTGCAAAACGAACTAGAAAGAGATGATGCTTTTGAAGAGTGGAAAGTTCCCCTAAGAAAGGAACTTGGGGGCGGGGGGGGGGAAGACCACTGTAAGTAGTCAGATCTTATGAGCTAGAGCTAACCAGAGCTGTTCCTAGGAATGGAGCTGTACAACATGTAAATTCACAGCTAGCACAAATTCTGCAAACCTTTGCTTTCTAATATATTAAAGTTCTCTTAGATAATGCAAGTATAAATATGGATGAACTTGGAATTATAGATTACTTGGATTTTCCAAGGGACTCTGATACAGTTTCTCATAAGAGCCCTCTGAGAAAGTAAATAACTATCAGCCTTTTCACACACATACAAAAATACTCACACACACTTGCACACACACAAAAAAAATCAGCAGGTGAACAGTTATGATGGAGAGCTGCTCTTCAGAATGGAAAAAAAAAATGTAACTGCAGGATAACTAAGAATCAAATCTAAAATACCAAGGTGAAATCCTTTTTATTCCACTAATTTTGTAGAACATCTCATGGTTCAAGAGTTCATCTTAAATAAGTTGGATTTTCATTCTGAGTGTGGATCACAGATAAATGGATTAAAAACAGATTGAGTGGGAAGAGAGGCAAAGCATAAGTACAGAAGATGGACACAGACGGACACAGTCAGTGAAAAAATAAAGTTTTGGACAGGTAGACGGGTATATATTTATAGGCACATTCTCAGCCTACCTTTTGTGGATACCTTTCTAACCCCAACTCGTTACAGACTTAAGAAAGCTACACTTTTGTTTTGAAGTTGAACCATTTTGAGGGGCAAAGAAAAGAAAATTAAGCCAACCGTGTGTTTGAATTATAGGAAAAATAAGGTCTCTGATCTCAAACTGGTTTTTGCCATTCTGATAAACATTTTAAGTTATGCTGCAGAAAACCTCAATATCCACAGGGTTTGCCCATCCCTTGCATGGAACCAGTGTCCCATGATATATTCAGCAGCAGGCTGTCCTCAACTGCCAGATAACATCTGCAGGATGAAATGGTCTCAGGGTCTTTAAATCCCAATATTCCCTCCCTGCAACGCCCCAGACCAGATCACAGACTCAGCTGTGTTCCAAGCATATCAATTGCTTCTTCACAGCAATCCTGACACCTGCAAGCATCTCTTTTAGGTCAGAGTTGTCACCCCTTGTCTATCACACCTATTGAATGGATGTTTGAATAGGAACAGACACCGTGAATGCTTGGACATTCAAGTGGATGGATGTCAACTTGCTGCTCAGATCGCAACACACCTACGAGCTCTGTCACTAATTGTATCTCTATTAACCACCTGAAAAGTGCCAAAAGCAACTGGGGACACAACAGCCAGTTAAGTGAAACGCGGTGAAATGTGGTTTAAAATAAAAAATTATAGCCCAAGCCAAGAAGAGGATTTACTGGACAGCCAACATAACATATTCTTACAATGTCTGGACTCCTTTTTCAAGGTCTCGTCATAAAGGAAGTATGTACCTGCTAGCCCTAGGCACCACCCAGGAGACCCCTCAGAAAGGCTGACACTATGCAGCCATCTCCCAGTACACAGATGGCAAACAGGGCATTGAGTTCTACTGCCAAGAGGTGTTACCTACTGGAGCCTGACACCCAAATAATATACTTTTCCTACACATTGACAAAGCCTTCAAAACTTGGCCTGGCAAGTACTGTTAGAAATGAACCAGCCAGAAACCGGAGTGCCATGAGCTCTCACAGATCAGGTGCGCATTTAAACAGCTTTGGTGATATCCTAGTAATGAAATTAATACGCAAATGCACATAGCAGCTTATTACCCTTGACCAATTAAATCAAAAAGTCAGATGCTGTGGTGCAGGAACCACCAACACACAGGGAGCTACACATATTTATACCTGTTGAAGATGTACTGCATTACAACAAACATTTTCACGTGGAACAGCAGGACTTTGTTGTTTCCCTCCACAGGTTTAATGGAACTTGTGCATGTTAAACAAAACTCTCAAATTCTTCTTCCCTCCCAATTCTTCCATTTGGTTCTGCTCCCTCCCTCTGAGGAGAAATACATATTTGTCTCACTTGTTCCATTTAATGCTGAAAATTAGATAACATCTGTTGCCAGACATACAGGTTCAGAGGATGCCTTTTGGTTTGACGAGAGTGAAATAGAAGATTTTTTTATTTGAAGAGTTTCTATTCACATAAAAAAACTTTACCTGCTGTTGAGATAGATTCCTAGGGTCCAGCTACCTTTTTTTTTTTCTTATGAATACCTGGCTTTATCTGAATTATTTACTGTATTTTCAGGCACCTTACTCAGGTTCAAAGAAAGACTCTCTGCTTATGACTATTTATGCACTCCTCTTTGGGACAAAGGGGTTGGTGTGTTTATTACACACTTCTGTGGGGGAATTACTTGCACATACAGTAACAAAGACTTTTCACAATTACAGTGGAGAGATTTGTACATTTATGTTCCAATACTTTGCTCAAAACAACAGCTAGAAACATCAAAGGGCATAATCTTACGAGCCAAAAAAGTTTGCTTACACAGAATTTACTGGAAGATCACCACCACAAAAAAGGAACACTGTTATACAATGCAGCTTTAGCCATTTAAGGTTTAGATAATAGATACTATTGGCAAATAGACCTAAATTGGAGTTGGCTAGCAAACTTTGCCACCTGGATTTCCTGTCGGCTTAATCCTGCAACACCTTTTGCAGCTGACAGGTAACAAGACAGTACTGAGAGACACCTGCTGATGGGTGGCATTTCAGGGCTGTGGTTCAACCAAGCATCTGTGACAGTGCCTGACTTTAACTGGTATCGCTATGCCACTAGCACAGTGATCTTTCATTAACAAAATGTGGGCACATTAGCTGTGAGAAGGGTAGATTTCACACCATCATTCCACTTTACATATCTTTCTTAAGCACCATGAATAAACATGTGGATATGCCCTTTATGTAAGTACACAGAGAACTGCACTGTCATCAGAGATCCTGAATAATCCTTTATCTCAAAGGCCAATACGTTAGCATCAATACTTCTCCCTACACTAACCTGTTATATCACCCTGTAGACAACAAGCTCTGAAACATTGTTATGAGAGAAAACAAAAACGTTTATTCTGGAGTATTTGCAATATTAAAAACCGTGATCCTTTGTAAATATTTTCTCCTTGAATCTAGACCTTTATATATTATATCTTTTTACATAAACGTATAAAACCTAGGTTGAATACTCACATGAAAGGATTCAAAGTGAAATATTCTCTTAATACTTTATTTTCTGTTTACATGGAACAATGTAGGAAATTTAAAATGAGTCCATAAAAGTTTTGATTGGCCTAAATTTGCATTTCTAAGTGAAGAAGAAAGCTAGTGCAAAATTATACACAGTTCTAGTCAGCATGCCTTTTTCCTCCCTCCAGTACTTTTCCCCCATTAACATCTGACTGTCATGTAGTTTCAGGAACAAGAGGATGGATCTCTTAATTAGCAACCCCAGAGAATAGCAAGGGGTTTTGCATGACTTCCCTCAGGCTATTTGGTTTAAGGCACGCAAATAACAAAATCACAGTAATTAGGGATGGAAAGGCCTACTAGTCGTGTAGAGCCCACATCAGGCAGAGGTATTCCCAACAGTGTAGTTTCTGGGACTCTGCAGAGAACATTTGAATTATCCCAGATTGAAGACTACTAGGTGTGAAAACCACACAGAGGGAGCAGTGCAGCTTCTCAGCAGTTAGACAGGTCCATGAACTGGGAGCTATGAAACCTAAATAGAAGGGAAAGTGGATCAATGGTGTTGATGTCTCAGATGCACAGTAGTACCAGCTACTGACAGGCACGCTCAATGGAATGAGTTCACAGAAGGGAAGCAGACAAGCTACATGGAGTTGCTCTCCCCATGGTCTTTGAGATAAACAAAGCAGAATCAAAGACGATTTCAGCTCTGGAAGGAAAGGTAACCCTTATGAGATCCCTCTTAGATACAGTCGGTTGTTGCAGAATTGAGAGAGTCTCAGAAACAGATGCTGAGCAAGATTTTTCGGACAGAAATTTGAATAAGCTCTACCATGTTTAATTCTGCCCCAAGGTATATATGAACAGTATTTCATGCATGCAGTGAGGGCCGAACTCTGTTACATCACCCAACATTGTTTTCTGTAATAGCATAAGATCTCCAACACAACAAACAAGACTTTTTTTTTTTTCCCCAAAAAAAGAGCAAGCTTTTTCTTGAAGGAAGCCAGCTCATTATCACATCAAGTCATTCATAGGCAAAAATAAGAGTAACCTTAGATTTTAGTTTGGGGTATAAACAGAGTTGTTACAAAAGCTCTATAAAAATGGTCTTGCAAAACATGATGACTAAGAATCACATTGCCGAGGTACTATTTCTTCCAATTCACAGTGAAAGAAGTAATTGCTGTTTCCCTGTAAAAACAATTCATGTCAGCTTTTGAGCCCATTCAGCTCAGCCAGCTAATGCTTTCAGAAGGGAACTTCCAACTACTTTCCCTTCTTCCCTGCCCAATCCCCCTACTCTCAACTACACTAATAAGGTGATGCACATAAAAAAAAAAATAAAATCCTTAGGTACAGAACTAGAACACTTTTGCAGCAACATACATTCAGAAAATTAGCTAAGCAAAAGAAAAGTAGTAACAATAGCCTCACTTCCAGCATCTTATCTGACATAAGGACATCACTCTGAGCTGAAAACTTTTCCTGGTAACACAGGGTCCTAAATAGCTTTCCCATAAATACTGGGAAAGTGCTTTTAGCATGCATGTTAGAGTAAAGCTTTGATCATGTTTACACTCATTTTGACTTTTCTCTTTGCTTCAAATCCTCACCATCATGCTGACCACATACTCCTCTGGCTTGTTTGTTCATGGTAAACACAAAGCAAACACTAGCAAGAGATCTTTCTATATGAATGTTCTATAGTTACAGCAAAAAAAAAAAATCCTCAAATGACTCATTTCATGACATAAAGCCTGGGATATCCTAGGCATTCCCAGAATACTATGATTTGATATGAGAAGAAAAACCAGCAGGCCACATTTGCTCTACTCCAGGTTGCTATGTAAGCAGGCATGACACACTGCTACCGCTCACATCTGGGCCCTGGTCTAGAAAACCAAATTCAGAAGAGTAAAACCCCACTTTGCCTCTTCATTTCTTCATGCAGACACATATTCCAAAGTAACATTAAACCCCAAAATAAGCAAAGAAAGAAGCATATTTCCCACAAAAGTGAATCGTTGCTGATTTATTTTCTGTTTTAAAGACATTATCTAGAAGATAGAGGCAGCATTTATGGCTTTGCCTTGCCCATGCAAAGAGTATAATGAAGCAGAAACCACTTCTCAGTGTTCCTGACTGTTTAAGGGGAGGGAGTTACGAAGGTTTTTTGTCTGGGGGAGGGAGTTGCGTTGAGGGGGTATTTTATGTACAAGGAATCCCTCAGGAGCATTTACAGCCAAGTGATAGCAACACCCTTTTCTTCCTGGAAGAGTTTTCATTAACTCCCATTGCAATTAAAGGTTCATTTCTAAACAAAGACTGGAGGCTTACGTTATGGAAGGAAGTACTACAGAGGAATAGCCTGTTCCTCACCTCAGAAATGCTTCTATACACCCCAGCCTCCCATTACTGCTGTTTGTTCCCACTATTGACTGGGATTCCTGTAGCTCTGGGGGCACAAGGCACACACATTTAGTCCATGCAGAGTCCACAGAGAAAGCAAGAATCTTTCGGTGTCACAGGATCACACACAATAGCAAGATGCTTATGAATTGGTGAGGGAGGATGAAAGTGAATGCTTGCACTTAATGAACAACCTCTGCTATGTTGGCTCGTTGCCAGAAAAAATAACCCATTAGAATCAAAACCCAGTCAAGTCAAACAGTCCATGCTTAATTAAGCCCACTCTAAGAGTTTTCTGTTCAAAGCAGCTGATTTTTTCAGCAGGTGAGACTGAAGCTTGCCAGCTCATAGTATCAAATCTAAACCCTTAAACGTGGGTGTCCACACTGCATGCATTGCTAACATGGAAAAAGGGATGTAGAGCCCAGAACTAGAATATTCAGAATACAAAGCTTCAATTGAAAACATCAATAGCTATGCCTATACTACCAAAGTGGGCTGGGCCTGTTCTCCAGCCCTGAGGCCAAAGCAACACACAGCACAGTTCACATCCACATAAGCTGAATATTTTTTCTCTTCCCAAAATGGTGTCCTCACTCACACAACCCACTGGGACTGGGCCATGCCTGCTCCTTGTTCCCAAAAAGTTCTCAGAAGTCACTTGGGTGGCTGTTACTTGCTGTATATCAAAACTGCACCGAGAGTTTTACTCAACCACCTAACACTTAGACAAGCCAAGCCTGTACTCAGACTAATGTGCGAGCCTTTTTCAGTTTATTAGGATGGTATGTAGCCCGTCCATCCTGAGATCATTGACCAAGGAAAATAATTTATTTTGAGCTTAAATGAAGGGTCTTTTCTTAGAGGTCATTACAGCAAGCTTGAAGCCCGCCAGATTCCTTCCAATAACTCAAACAAGCTTCACACCCAACTCACAGCATCGGTTCCTGTGCACTGGCCGATATGTTAACTCATAGAAGACTCTCTACCCTAAATATAATCCCAGATCACTAATATATCCTGACTTTCCTGGTGCAGAAGCAAGCTCAGAAAGTTTAATTCTGAATTTTACTTGAAGCGCTTGGAGGAGGAGGCTGACTGAAAACAATGAATATCAGCTCATTTTAGCCATCAAAACCACAAAAATGTCTACAGTGTAGATCAGTCATAAAGAACAGACAGGGATGATAAGGATGACAGGAAACCATACACCTAAACACACACAGAAGCACGCATCAACACACATACACCAGTTTATCAGTGCTGCTTGTCTGTAAGAGACATGTAAATAAACAGCAATGCTATTCAAAAGATTTCTCCTCTCATTTTCAGACAGAGGTGTGCAAGCCAAGCCTTGACTCGTTTGGGGATAGGGTGTTTCATTGTGGTTTGGAGATGCATCCAAAATTTTTTATTACTCAGAAACTTTGGTACTGAGTGTATTTTTATAAGGAGTCTGAGAATGAAATATGATTCATATTTACATCTGTTAACATGTTGGGAACCCAAAAAAAAAAAGGATGAGCAAGCTGCTGCTGAAAGAAATAAAAAAAAAAGTTGGTTCAATTTCCCACAAGTCTTTCTAGGTTTGGGCTGCAAATGTTTATGTTACCAGAAACTCTGTAAAAGAGATAAAGGCAAAAGACAGTGACAAAGTCAGCAATGACTTGAGTTGTGCATCTGGTCTTCTGGTAACGTTGATTCGGAAGGCACATAAGAAGTGTTGCAAATTAGTTATGTCAATTCAGGATTTTGATAAAAAACTGTTTAGTCCCATGATGTAATTTGCCCTGGCTGGCCACAGATCTTCCCCCACAGAAGGAATACATTGTAATATTTTTGTCTGTGTGGATGATGAGTGTACATATTCTTACAAATAAGATGTTATGTGTAATCTTTCCACATAAATCTGGGACAGCTGAAGTATAATAGAAGGAAAATGTCGTGTATTGCAAAGAATTTTTTCCCCAAATTAACCTCCATAAATGTCTTAAGAAGAGAGAGATCATCTAATGAAAGGACCTTTATGCAGATGCAGATCATGACATTCCATTCATAAAACTAGAGAGAGGCAAGATGGGGGCGGGAAGGGGAGATAATTCCAGAGTATGGCAAAAACTCAAGAGACATCTTGGCTAACACCGTAACAATCTGTATCATCCAGGCAGCATATTAGGGTTTTCTAAAGTCTAACTCTGAAAGCCTAAAGCCTTTTACAGGGCTGTGACTTCTCATTTCAAGAAGCCATTCTTCATAAATATACTATTTATATCAGAGTAATTAACAAGACTACAAGCAATGATGGACAGGCACTGATAGGCACTACTCATGTAAACAAGCATTCAGTCAAGGCAGACGGGAACAACCACACATGGGAGAAAAGAAAAACTGTTGTTCATTTCTTACAGATGAGTAATGAGAGCAGGGAGACCCACCAACAGGACCAGGCAGCCTATGGCAGAGTCAAGAACTGAAATCAGAAGTCCTGCAAACCAGTGCCTTTCTCTGAGGGTCTGCCATCCTCAGCCTAGTGCCAGTTCCACAACTAAGGCTGAAGTAAGAGCATTTATCAAACACCTTACCACATAATAGGTGGATGAGAAGATGTCTCCTAATGAATGAGCATTCAGTGAATATTTTGCCCATATTGGGTTAAGCATGGCTTTAGTCTATCCACAGAAAAGGGAAGGTGGCAGAGACAAAATTAAGTGATTTTCTCAAGTTATTGTCCAGGGCAAAATCTTTCCTCAGTGAACCATATCACCTCAAAAGGAAAAAAAAAAAAAAAGAGGAAGCTCAGCAGATATAGAAATTAAGGGGAAGTCTGAGCAGCCTCCACTGCAGGCCTAGACGTGCAGGAGTATGCTCAGGAGACTGCAGACCAGATGCTACAGAGAAAAACTGATGACCAGACACGGCTACAAGAGAAGCAGTCAAAAGGGGAATCAAAACACCTTACACTCCTTCTGTAAACATTTATTTTCAGGGGTGTAGCTAAACAAATGGAGGGCTACCAAAACCCAAGTACCTGAAAGAAGCTGCACTCTTCCCAAGTTGTTAAAGCAGGCTCATGTGGCACTGTGAGAAGGCTTTGAGAGCTCCCAAGATGGAAACCACATGCTAGCCTACCCCCCTGGAAAGAGCCCAATTTGCAAGCCAGCGGGCAGACCACCAACTAACTACATGTGTATAAGTGCTTGCTGGGTGTCTTTGACTTTTTTGAGAAGCAAAAAGGAGGAGGGCAGAAAGGTTCCCACCCTCTGGAAAGAGCCTGACACATGACATGTGTAGGTTTGTTGCAGGGAAAGAATCCCACTCCAGTGAACGTGTTGGAGAAGCTGCCTGACAAGACAAAGTGGCTGGCTCCTTGATTTCTCTCCCAGGGTTTATCTTGTCTGACAACGACAAAAACCCGGCATGGGCTGGTGTGAATTGGAAAATTACTAATGGGTCACATTTTGCATACTTCCTTGCTTAAAATGATCACTGCAATTATTTCTAAGGTAAAGAAATATCATCCTAACATTGCTGTTCTCCTGGATATCAGTGACCTATCGTTACAAAGTAAAGGATGTAGGAAGAACACTGTTCCTGCCAGAGATTCACCCATCACATTCACAGCAAAGTGAGCTTTGAGGTCCTCTCTTCATTTTGCCCTTGTTCTCATTTTCCTGGGATGTTCTCTCCTTGAAACACAGTGAGATTCTCCCTTTTGCTGGATACCTCCTCCCTCCATCAACTCACTTTCTCCCTTTTCACTCTCACAGTCACCCTTTCACATTGAGAAGCACCTTATATGCCACAATGCCTTGAGATAACGCATTGTTCCCAGTCTATTATCTCCAGGAGAGGTGACAGGTATCAATAGGTTTGCCTGACTCTACACAACATTAGACACTCCCCTACAGTTTTTTATAAACTTAACATCTCAGAAGAATACTGTAACACAATTGTTATCTACTGTGTTTTCAAACAATTACTCTGGGGAGATTTCAACAGCAACAAAACACTGCTTTTTTGCTTGTTTTTTGTCCAGTAAAGCAACAGAGAACAAAGACATTCTTCTTGTTTTTTAAGAGAAGGTATATTCAAATGTCAAATTCCACCAACACTTACGTTATGACACCAAGCTGCAAAATATTATAGGCAATAAGTAGAGACCTGAATGTTGACTTCCACAGAATACAGGTGAACATAAATACTCTAATAAACTTACCCAATTGTAAATCCTGTGTAAACTTGCATATCTCTTCCTTGTTAACTTCTTACATTGAACAATTATTGCTGCAGTGCTATGAGGCTTCGACAGCATAAAATACTTGTATAGACTGTGGTCCACCCAATCTCAAAATTTACTTGTAATTTTATAACACAATTTGATCATTTTTACACAGGGTCACTCAAAATTTAAATCCATGTGTAAACATTGCTAGACTAAAATCCTACTCTATTTCCAATATAAGAAAACAAGATCTCAAACTATCTTCACTTTAAGAAGGGTATCCTGAGACATGACATTGTCTGAGGGGATAAAGCATAATAGTAAATAAAAATTATGAATATGCTAAAGGTCAGAGAAGCAGAAATATTAGCATGCATACAATCTCTTATTAATAAGTAGCTCTGGCTTTATATCAACCATAAAATAATTCAAACAAGGATAAAGAAATTTCCTTTTTAAAATCAGGCCTAGTACATTTAATTTTTTTAATATTTTATTATAGTCAAATAAGTTAGTGTTAGATTTTTTTTTATTTCTACTTAAGTTTTACAGTTAGCAAGACATTCAGTATCTAAGCCTGCAGCATAGTCATTTCAACCTTGTCTGCTGATCCCAGATTTTAAAAAGATGTAAACTGGCACTGTTCCATTCAATGCAATAACATTACATCAGCTGTCACATCACTGGTGACAGTCTGACTTTCAGTACAACTACCTTGAACATCCAAGTTGCACAAGCGCTTTAATGCTTTGTCACAACAGGACCTCACATTATTGGGCAGGCAACCAAACAAGGCAAACAGGTGTAAGGCAGATGATAAATGGCCCCGCCAACATACTCGCCTACAACCTCCAGCCCTCTCTTGTGCTGAAATTCATTAATTGGATGAAGCTCAGGCACACAACGAAATTTGGGATAAAGATTCATTGGCTAGAATGCAACAGACTCAGTTTGACATCTGACTTAAATCAGTATCAGGTCTCCAAGATGAAAAGCAATTGAACTAAACCACTGTACAGTAGTGCAGCTTTGTAGTTTTCTTTCTACTGCAGAAAAATGTAACTTAACATGAAAAACAGACTCTGCTATTCTGCTCAGCACTGAAGTGAAAGCAAGCCTATTTTAAACTACAAATCTCTACCAAAGATAATCTACTTCCTTCTATAGAATGTTGATTAAACATTTGTAAAAAAAAAAAAATCAGGCAATTATCACTGCAATAAATAATAGCCATCAGAATGACTTAGTAATTACCCTACAATATGAAATATTTTATATAACTACTGTAGAAGTCTTACTGTAACTTAAAGATACATAAATCCGTAGAACCAACTGTTATAGCCATGAACTACATAAACAGTATAATTCTTGGAAATGAAACAATTGTGACATCTCCCCTGAGAAAAAGACAGACAGCAAACACTGGAGCTCTGTGGGTGAGCGGCTAAAGTATCAGCACTTAAGTTGTGTTATTATGGATCAGCTCAAACCTGAGGTTAACTATCAGGTCTAATAGATCTTGTGGTCTCACTTCAGAGAACAGAGGTATCTTAAAGCAGTAGCGGATGTGATGCAGTATCAGGGCTGCTGACTGAACAGCAGGCATTAAAGAGAAATATAATTTCCTTTGTTTGAAACCGATAAAAATAGAGCTAAGTTGTTAGCGAAGAAATGCATTAGTTCCTATTTTTATTGGTCAAAGTTTGCAAAACAAAATATTTCTGATTTGAAAAGGTCTGCCCTTTTCTCCCCACTCTCTTTAAAAAATTGTAAACCTTGAAAATTGAGGGGTTTTTGTTTGTTTTTTTAAAAAGCATATCTAACTGAAGTTTAAAGAATTCAAGATTTACAGTGGAGAGTGATGGAAGACAGGTGAGGGAAAACTGCAAGGCTTTGCTTCCATCATTTTGAAAAAAGTTTATTCCTTTTGACTTATCACACTGCTAGAAAAAAGTTGCAGGGCTGGAGGAAATGAAAAGTCTCCTTTTTGGAGATGCCATTCCCCATTTCCCCTCTGTCCACCAACTAATGATTTGCTTACACTTTGATATGCAATTCTTGATTCTCACAGTTAGAAGTGACATTCCCATTCAAGTCCGAGCTACCCCATAAAATTAAATATAAATTGGCAAATCAGTTAAAAGAAAATTTCCCAGAAACATTAAAAAAAGCTTATTTGATCTTTCCAAAAACTCACTTCACTTTTCAAACAGCAAATTTTGCTTTTATCCTCTGTGTTTTATGCTACTGGAAAACCATTTCCATGACATTTAAAGCTAGAAAGGAAAAGTACTGGATGAAGGCTCATATGTTCTAGCTTAGTATAAAAGCACTAATATCTTTCCACCTCTGCTACTGTATGCTGAAGATCTAGACTAAGAAAATCTAATGTAGAAAGTGCTTATCTTCCATCTGCTAAGTCTATATTTTCCTCTCATGACTCAGCTGAGCTCTGTTAACAGCAAAGTGATGGACAACCACTGAATTTCACTCCAAACTTCTTCAACAGCCTTTGTCTATGGAAGACCCACCAACATTGTGCATATATTTTATTCTTTCATCAAGCAAAGGAGGCTGCCCAGCAATAAGAAAAATCCCAAACTTGCGAACAGAAGAGGAGACTTTGGAATGTCTTATGTTTCAGAAACCATTAGATATCAAAAAACAATTTATTAATTTATTTTTTCATTTTAATAAAAGTCCATAAGAAGAAGTCTGACTGCCAGCTGCAGTGTAATTCACTCTGATAACACAAATGGAGACTATAAATCTTAACTAATAGCTTAACATGTGAGGCATTTGATGTGTCTGGGAACCTGCTGTATGAAAGAAATTGGCTGTAAAAAAAGAAGCAAAATGCCTATTCCCATGGGAAGAGTCTGCAAGACTAGTAATAGATCATTTGTTCATTTGGAAGACACTTGTTCCTCTAGTAAAACAGCAACTAATATTTTTGCTTTCCACTGCTCAGACAGGAAATATGGTGCTAAGGGCCAATAGACAGAGCAAATCATCATGCTAATTACACGGTCAGTAAACATTTGCTCTCCCATGTTTCCTAAAGGTCTGAATAATTCCTGGTTAGAATTCAGCAGTGGAACCAGTCACTTTCTTCCTCTGACGTAAATGTCACGGAGATGTATCACATTTTAGAGGATATCCAGGTTAAACACCCCTTTTTTAACAGGATGATCATGTCACCTGGAAAAGGTTGAGCACTACCACATTTAGAAGGGAAATGAGAAGGGTTCTGAAGTATCAGAGAAGCAAGGTTCCGAAACTGCCCCTCAATAGATACCAAACATCCCAATTTAAACAGCCTGATAAATCTACAAATGGGATTGTAGAGCAGGTTGCTCGCCTGGATTTTTTTTTTTTGTAAATGAGAAATCCCTTCTAGCCCTCCATTCATGTTTCATATTAAGTCAAATTTCTCACCTACAGAAACACTCAAAATTAACCACCTGGTTATGCCAAAGGGCGTGATATGGGAAAGCCTCTACTTTCCTACAAAAACAAAGCAAAATAAGTGTATTTTCTTCTGAGGCACAAAGATTCACTTGCTTGCTGTAAGTTTTGAGGTTTATTATACTTGGTCAGACTCTGAAATTCTGACTACCCCGATACTCTTCTATTGGGCCACATCTTCATCTCTGCTGACTTTCTACCAAAGATCTAGTGCAGGAGCTGGCCACAAGCTGAACATCATCCTAGGAATCTTATCTCCCCTCAGAATGGGCTTGGATGTTTAAACAGAGAAATCCATCTACACATTCCTAATAAACGATGTTCTTTACATCCTCTCCATGAATGAAAGTTACTTCCCATCCACACAGTACTCAATTTCCTGACTGCTACTCACTGGATTAGGATGGACAAGTCATGGGATGCAGTTGTGTCAACATCAAAGGAAAAACAAACATTCAAGTGTTTTGAAAACGCTTCAGAGTGAAATCCTTTCTCATGTGCCCTGAGTGCAGCTTCACCCTCATAAATTTTAGGTAAAACAGCTCCCTAATAGTATTCTGAACAGCACAAATGCAGGCAAATGCTCGACTTCCACCCACTGCTTCTCGATGCCCTTAACACGTGCCACCAATCATTTCCATTTTGATGTATAGTTACTTTTAATTCTAAAAGAGTTTTTTCATTGTTTAAGGAAAAAAGAACTGAAGACTCAAAATAAGGAAGTGGGTTAGATCCTGCACTAGTACAGACTGCCCAGTAGAGCCACTGCAGTTTATATCAGGAATTAGCCAGCTCTGTACAACTTCTTTCACATCTCTACTCAGTTACATCCCAGAACTAGTGTTTCCACAGAAGGCACTAATTTGGGAGTACTTTAAGTGCTGGATTTTCAGAGACTTACAGGTCTAATTAACAGCAGTGCTGAGCACGGGATTCTCAAATGCACGAGTACAGTTTGGGGTTCCAAATATCTCTCCAAATCCAGCCATATGCTGGTGGCCCCCACAAATGAGCAGGGGGAGTGAGCAGCACCCCTCCGAACCAGAGATTGCTTCCAAACCCAGCTCTAAATGAGTCCAAGGAGCTGAATTCAATGGCATTATCCATATCAGGCTTGAACAGGGGCTGCTACGCCCATTGCACTCTTTGACAGCTACTGTCTTTTTTTTATTTGAAACACTATTTATTCAAGGTAAAGTTTGAATGTTATGAGAGAGAAAAGGACATACTTTTCCTGGACTTTTCATTTGTGAGAGTTTAGTTGGAGATAAGAGTAATTATTTGAGTGATATCCTTAGCCATATTTGTGGCCCTTGGGATTTGATAAGACTTTTCCCATTGCAGCAGGTTGTTTTACTGGTCTTTCATCAAACATACTGTAATGATTTTATTTTCACTGCCATTAACATTTAAATGCCTCTATGAGGCATTACAGTCAGTTACTCTCCATAGAGATTGAAGAACACCACAAATGACTGCGCATTTATAAACACGCAGAAAGTACCACAGTTTTCTCCATTACTCTGTCATCAGAGATATCTGCTCTAGGTTGTGCTCGGAGCATTAGCCCATGTAGCCTGATATGAGTTCATGAGGCTGGAATTCAAAACACTAACCAGCTGTGGGAACCCGGGAAGAAGGCTGTCACACTAAATGGTATCCAGATTAGAGCTGTGAGAATTTGGGAAAGCCCGTCTAGCAAGCATGATCTCTTGGGGGGAAGGGAGAGGGAGAAACAGTTCCCAAGTTGTTAAACTCGCAAGCCTAAAGGAAACTTGGTCTCTGTTAGATACTGAAACTGTGACACTTGACTGGAACTAAAACTATATCAGGGAATACTTTCCCAAGGGAAGAAATTCAGCAGGTTATTTTCTTGAATTAAAATATAGATAACTACCTCTAGGATGGTTTTTCTCTCCACAGGGCAGTCTGGGAGTGGATAAGCACAACTGCCTAAAGAATACCTGGCTGTGGTAGAAACCAGTGGGAATTATGGTCCAAAAGCTGGACCCTCTGTGCTACCTCAGATACAGAGCAATATGTCTAACTTGCAGATGCTTAATATAAAAACACTAACTAGACAGCCAGACTCGAGTGAAAAGGATGACTACACGGTTAGCTATGCAAAGAAGAGAGAGAATGCAAATAATTTATTGCTTATCTACCTTATAACTGATATTCCATGGGGGCTGGGGAGAAGTGGGGCAGGAAATCTCTTTGTCTGTCCCCGACTCCCACACTGTAGGTGATGTAACATGGAGAAATATCTTTACAACCAAGAAATGCAATATCTTTTTAAAGGAATTTCTTTTCCAAGTCTTGCTAAGGTACAGCATAATTGAGGACCAAGCCCTAAAATTTTATTTGCTGCCCCTTTATAACAGTCTTTAAAAATTTGTGAAGTAGGAAAAATGGGAACTTTCTGCATATGATCATTCACATCCTTCTTGGTTTCCTTGGATCTAGCAACACTAACTCACCACTCCACTGCAGTGCACATGCACACATGGGCCAGCCAGAGTTTCAGGCAAGGAGGAAGTGCTAATTTAGCTCTGGGTACATCCATCAGTGTCAATACTGGAAAAGCAATGCCCTTCAGGTGTTGGCTGTTTGAGGTATCTGTCATGGGGTGGAAGAGGCCTGTTCAAAGGCAGAGATACCTCAGGAAGTGATCTTTTTCTGCATGCTCAGTTAGTGACCCTGAACACAGGAGCCACACAGATGGTGTCAGATCCCTCTGAGACTCCAAGAACATGGCCCACAACCTGATTAATGTCACACCTGTAAGACTTGTGGGAGTAACTAATGACATGTGTCTAGTGAAATTCCCATTTGCAATTTCCCCTCTTTCATTAAAGGCAAGTCTATTTATCTGCTAAACTTTGCTCCAGATTCAGAGGAAATTAAAAAAAAAATCCACAAGTGGTTCTCTTCTGTCAACATGTTAATTGGTCTGATTATGAAAGAAAACAATCACAGGGACAACAGAAAAACAAAGAAAGGGGGCAAGGCACTTACAGACTCTCTAATATGTGTAACACTGAGACAACAAACTAAGAGAAAAGGGCACAACTTTCTTCCTCTTTGTTAATTTCAGTGACTGACAGTAGTTAGGAAAATTCTGATGTTCTTTTGTCTTCCAATGTATTATGTTTCTTCAGCAACAACAATAATGAAAACGGCCATTATATGATGACTTTTTATTGTTGAAAGTTTGACTTGTAATGAAAATTGGCATTATAGTCACATTTTCCTTTGCATCAAGCAAAACTGCAAATTCTTGTTACTAGATGCCTTTCTTCCCCTGTTTTCTTCTTCCTTTTCCATGACAAAATACTAGACAAAAATAAATCAGGGAAAAGAATGGTTGTTAACTCTTTTGAAAAATGGATTCCGAGTATAATTTTCACAGCTCAGGAGAGTGTCTTTGCAGTAGTGACAGAAATCAAAATAGCGTAATTCACACATTCCCACCTCCATTTTCCTACATGGGGAAGTCCTCATTCAGTTGTGGGGATCAGCAAGTTCTGGCTGTTATGCCTGTTTTTAACTCAAGCCCTGTTGAAATCTCTGCTTGGGATACCAGCCTCAAACTTGCTTTTGGCTGGCTTCCTATGTGTTATAACATTAGATCCTGAAAACATCCGTATGTTGCATGTCCATACAACAGAACCCCTCACTCCCTGGGAATCCCCGAATCAACCCAGGGCGCCTCTCCAGTCACCCAAGAGGCAAAGACTATAGACGCTGATTTTTCCTGAAGTTTTTTCCCCTTCTAGATAAAAACAATACAAGTTCCTGCAGAAACCCATCTGGCAGTCTTTACTCATGCAAAACCTCCACCAACTCCCAGCACAGACATTGACTACGGAAGGATGTACGGGATTAGGCTGTAAGAGATTTAACCTGAGGCTAGTTAAATATGACTCATGAAACTAGACATCAATTACTGAGCAAGGGAGACAGATTAAGGAAGAAGTGGAAACTGTTTCTTTTCAGTAACTCATTTAAGATGTGTTTGATTTAAGACATCTTTGACAAGAAATGCACTTAAGGGTTTTAATACTTCAGCCATTCCAAACTGCAAGTGAAGAAATCCAAAGGCCAAAGCACCTTGACCCCTAAATACTGATCAGCCAAAAAACAGTCAAGATATAACATGTCCATCCCAACATTCTTTCCCAGATTTCAGCTGTAGTACTACGAAGACTCAGACTGTCATGATAAAAGACAGTAAAGCATTGCTCTGTATCAGCTGCAATGATTAGCAGCAAGATGGGCCTTCTAGTGATATAGTCAAGACAAACCCACATTTCAATTTGAAATCCTGATTGTAGACAGTTTTAAGCTGCCCAATATTTATTACAGCAGCCTGCAGAAACTTCAGATACACATGAGGACCCATTAAGCTCAATATTGAACACAAGCAATTTGTAGGAGTCTGTACAGAACAAACACAGTTTCTGCCAGATCTACGAGTCGGGAACAGTCTCCCAAATTAAACAGACAAGGGAATGGGAATCATCAGCAGTTGAAAGGCTCCATCCTGCCTCTATCCCCTCGGTTCCACTATATCTAGGAAGATTCACTGGTTCTACGCTTCCCCAGAATGTTTCAAGTGAGGTTTAAAAGAAAATGAAAATAGCAGTTACACTCTAACAATAGAAGGATGCCTCTGTCTGAAAATATTTACATACATCAAAGGAGGGCCTACCCACTGTTTAATAATAAGTCACTTGAATTTTTAACAATTATTACACCAGGTTTTTTATTTGTACTTCTTTTGATACTTATTAGCAAATAGTTTTCATCTGTTAAACATTTGCATTTTATATTAGAAACATCAAAAGCTTCAACCTTTGATGACATTCATCCCCATCAGTGCATAGCAAATTACAGCAATGAGAAAGAAAAATCTAAACAGAAGGATTCAAAGAAAACCAGCATGGAAGGCAGAAATGCATCTAGCTCCAAGCAATTATATCTTAATGAATAAACATTGTTCTCCACTGCTACCTCATGCTAAGAGATACCCACAACGCAGTCAACACAAACTTAATTCTTTCCATTCCTCTTCCTTCCTTACAGCAGCTTTGTCCCTTTTGTTACAGCCTAAGGTCTGCAACTCTAGTATCAGCCAACACTGATGATGAGACTATGGATGAGTTTCACCCCCAGAAGCAAGATTCTACAAGGAGGGGAAGGGGGAAATCCTGTATACAAATATGCAAGTAGCGGACTTACTGCCCAGTTTGTAAAGTCCATAGTGCCACATACTTCTGAAAGATCCTATATATAGAGGCATATATTCAAACTATCGAGATGTTATATCTGGTGGGAAGGTGGGGAAGGAGGAGGTAAAATTTGTTACTTAAAAATCCTTCACTGCCTTTTTAAAAGTGAAGATTCCATTAAGGTACAAAGTGCAAAATTTAATTTAACTAGCTTTAAAAGTTATGTTCAGAAAATCCAAACGTTGATGACATTTAACTCCAATGCAGCATCAGAATATTGGAAATGCTCTGTTAACTACGAGCACAACTTCTCTTTTCTGAACAAACTGCCCTAAATAAAAAAAAAAAGAATCAATAATCCTGTCTTGCACATAGCTTTGCTGTTTACCAATTCAATAGATGCTTTACTAGAAGTCTTCTAGGTGCAGCTTGAAGCTGGTCTCTGGAGTTCCCCTTATGAATCTCACAGGTGGAATGCATTAGCTAAGCCTTCACCTATGTTAGGCAGGGAAATAGCTACATTTGTTTACTTGAAATAATTCCTTTCTGCAGTAAGTACCATAAGTTCCAGAGTTTTCTACATTTTCCAATGCAAGAACAGCTTAAATCTTTTGCATAGCTCACGTAGCTATGCACAGTAATATAGCAAAGAGTATCCACTGGTATGAACATGAGCTCTGTGCCTACATAAATGCCAGGATTGGGTACGCACTCCAAACTGTCATCTCTCAGGTCCTGTCTCACTTTATCCGAATGTTCCTTAATTCACATGAGAAACAACCAACAGAGTCAATCAGTGGAAGGTGAAAAAAACAACACACAAACTCCAGGCTAAGGCCTCTTTCAGCATGGTAACATTGATTAAAAATAGGAGTCGATAACAATGATTACAATTTAAACAAATTAAGAGGTTGAGTTTAGTGTTGATCTAATCATTTGAGTGAAATATTTATAAGTGCAGTTTCAATGGAACTTCCAAAAACTGTCTTTTACACAAGGTTTATGCTAAAACTACAATAAGGTGAAGGTTTAAAAAGCCATATCTTAAAACTACTCACATTAAAGAAATAATCCTGTGGATTGAATGATTCTCTCAGTTGACAATTAATGCAACCATAGAAAGCAAAGGAAGAAATGTAAACATCAGGGGGTGGGAAATGGAAGGCCTAATTTCTTTTGCAAAATTAACTCTTGGGCCTGAAATAAAATTCAACCTGCTGGCTTAAATTTGGCTCTCTTCCTATTAAAACACCTTCCTAATCAGTTCAACATGTTAGATGTGTATCAAACTGGACCTTGCACCTCTGGGGAAAACACCGCTGTTGATTTTTTATTTTGTGTAGGGTACTACCTAGAATACTTCACACACATGTGTCTCTCTTGTCTTTAAACCAAGCATATCATTAGTATGCAGAAATAATAGTAATATGCTAATAGATAGTGCCAAGTCCTAATAAACTATATCTAAAATATTTTTCCAATTAACAAGAAGTAGTGAGGTATCCAAAACTGAATTAAGCAAAAAGCCCTTTTACCACAGGACAGTGGAGTAATTCAGAGATACTAGATGTAATGTGCTGAACTGTAACTTGGAGCATACACATAGGCAGAGGGAATATAATCTCATAGCAACATTTTTTCTCTGGTGAAGCATTAGAGCACTTATTTTTAAGCACATATTTAAATCCAATCAACACTTAAAAGAACTGAAAAGCGTGTTGAAATGCTTTACCACACCAGGCTCAAGAAATAACTCACTTCCATAAGTTACCCTGATATTAGGCTACAATACAAACTGGAGTTGCCCACACGTCCCCGTCCTGAAGATGAGGAGCCAGGACTCCAAGCATCCTTCTCCCGCTCCCACCTACTAATCCATATAGCTGTGGCACTGCAGCCAAACTTTACCATGTTAAAAAAAAAAAACAAAACAGCAGTATCTTTCTATTTCACAGCCTTAAAAGCCAAGGGAAAGCAGGAAGGGATTTCTGTCTCAGCAGCGTGTCTGTGAGTCACACTGCCTCCCGGGGCTGCTCCTTGGGTGGTACAGTTTACACACCATCTCTCACTCGGAGGATGTGCCTAAAAATCACCAGCAAGCCCTTTGCGTAGGGAACAAACAAAAATTTTACATACGCCGGGTCATATGGTCTATGTGATGTTTTCCAACATGTAATTAACACGAGCAAATTTTCTAAAGCTCAGACTGTTTGCTTCCAAAGTAATCCCAGTGGAAAGCATTTCTACTTCCACATTGCCCTGTTTTGAATATTTATTTTTTTTGCTTTGGTTTTCCAGGTCCTCTTATAATTCATACCACCTACTCAGCAAGTTTCAATGCTGTCAATAGTGACTGACCACATCCATATAGCAACTCAATGCTCATTCCAATTATTTTCAACAATATATGGATTAGATTACACACACACGCTGCCAGAAAAAACGATCTACCTCAGATTTAAATCATTAAGAATGACCCTCTGGAGACAATAATCTCTCCTAAATGTGAAAACTACAGACAAATGTCAGAGTGCTGTCTGGCCCAGGAATGTTTCCTCATAACAAGGCTGATTTGTGCAATCAATGAGGCTGACAAAATCTCCAATATGCTCTCAGGGCCTGATCCAAAGTACAGTGAAGTTTACGGTAACGCTCCCATTGACCAGAACCGTGTGGGAAACATTTTTCTCTGACCCATGAGAATTTGAGATTTTGAAAGCTTTTCCCACCCTGAACAGGAAAGAAAATTGAAATTTTAAATTTTTGCAATCTGAAAATCTACTTGCATCACTCATAAGAGACAAGATCAAAACAAAAAACAACTTATTTGAATAATTTGTTTAAACATGAAGGGGGGAAAAACTAAGTTTCAAAATTAAAGCTCATGTTTTCAATATCAAAGAATTTGTATAAAAAAAATGGCATTTAACAAGAATGTGTCATCAAAAACGTGCTGAAAAATTCCAACATTCTCTCCTAAACCACAGAGTGGGCCTTTTACTGCACGAGTGAGTTCACCTGGGCTATTTCACTCTTTCAAAAATCCAGCACATACAGGCACGCTATTCATCTTCATAATAAACATAATTTGTGTTCCAGCCACTGAAGAGCGATGGTGTCTCATCGCACGCCAAGAGGTAGGAGCCATTTGATACAAGCAGTATAAAAAAAAAAAAGTAGAGTAATTCCTCACAACTAACTGCAGGATGTAAACACCACATCTTTCATTTTCATTATGCGTTCTTCTGCAAGGTGATAAATGTCAAATCATGTGTCTCAAAGTAGCATTTTTCAGTCCTGAAGGTCTTGAACCCATGTTAGCCAAGCCCTGTATTCATATTATAGCAGAAGCCACTGGATGGAGCTGTTATAAACAGTCTTACAAGCTTTGAGAGTGAGTTATGTTTAGTCTTTAAGAAATCTGCATTGTCGTTATTTTTAAGACATTTCCAATGGGAAAGCTGTTGCAAGCAGCGAAGAAGGTTTCCCTCTGTTTACAATATCTACACAGAGCTCTTGCTCATTATGTAACAGATCTGCCAGTTTTGCAGAACCAGGGACTCTCTTCAAAGGTCCTTAAAACATTACTAATGTATTTTGGGCAATAAGAGCAAGTGGCACTAGTAATACACACCTACATCTCTCTATTAGTTGCATTTCCTTTGATGAGAAACCATCCTGGAATCCATCAATATGGATTATCATTCAAAAAGGCACGCAGAAGACAACAAACTCCACTCCATGCACAGCAGAGAGGAAATGGAAGAATAGGCTTCTATTGACTTACTCAAGTCATAAAAAGAAACATGCACAAAAGCTGGAATTTGAACTTAAAAATTATGATAGCAAATGCTCAGGGAGTCTCCTATGCATTAAGCAGTCCCTGCCAACTTTCAAGTCATTGCAATCCAGAATTCTTAAGAACAGTAGTTTCCCAGACAAAACATCACTGTAGTTACCCTATATGTGTGTGTGCATATAGATACAGAAAAACACTGAAAATCCAAGAACTAATAATAAACTGGGCAAGAGCACCTGCAAATAAATGGGTCCTCCACGACAACTTCTAAATTGGCATTTTCCATCCATAACCAAATTCATTTCTGTCCAAGGGCCACATGAACTGCCTCACCTACAGAACAAGCGCATGCTTTTCCACATGACAGGGGGAACAAACGGCACCCAAGACTTCAGCTGAGTGTTAAAAGAGGAGCAGGCCATGTTCAGAAACACCCAGCAGCAGCACACACGCTGTCCTCGATGACACCGCCATCCGCTGTGGAATGTGCCACTCCAGGAGCACATATGCACACCGTGAAGTAAATCCTTGTGCTCGTCCTGCCCCTATGACTTTGACAACCAGCACAGTAAGTTAAGCTTCATATTTTTCATAATAGCTTCAAAATAAGTGCATGTGTCAGCTTAGCCAGCAGATACCTAGGTATCTTCATCTCCTATCTCTGGCTTTTGATGAGCTGTCAGGAAATTCAGGGTAGCAGTCAGTTCCCTCATTTCTAGCTAGAGCCTAGGGCCAGTTTTGCAGACACTCGTTTAACCTCCCACTTTAAACCTCTTGCTGAGTGTGCCATGTTTTCTATTATCAGCCACCTTTCCACAGCTATCATCTCAGCTCCCACAGTAAGCAAATTCAGCAGCTTTCCCAGTACAGGAGCCCTCTCACAACGCTTTCTGAACAAAGCAGTACTAGAGGCCCACAGCTCCCCCAGTCCCTTATTCTCGCATCCTTGCACCTATTCACACTTCCATACGCATCAGGCCAATTCACTGCCTCCTTTCCAAATCACCATCCAAATGCAAAGCCTCATCTGCTGCCTGAAAGGGTTTCAGATTACCTAGCAGATGGAAAAGGTGCTTAATTTGTCTCCAGTTTGTTGTATCAATGCTACACAATGCATATGCTGTTACAAAAACTGAGGAGTCAAAATATGCTTACTTCTTGCTCCTTCATGGGTTGTGGGTCAAGGAGGGCCCTCCAGGGCAAGGGAAAGATTGCATCTCTCCTGAGAATAACTGAATATACTACACTTGAAGTTTCTTGAGGGCAGGATGGGTCCAGCTAGCATTCTTAAACAGCAAGAAAAGAGCATGAACAGAAGCTAGCAGACTCCTGAGAGGGACTTGCCTACAGCAAAGACCTTAAAAAAAAAAGCTTCAACATTTGTGAAAAGATGTACAATATTCAAAGGCTCCATAGGCACTGCATGGAATTTGCTGCAACCTCAAAATTCAACAATACCTATTAGACACAAAACAAGACTGAAGGATACAAAAGCACCCTGCAAGAATGTAGTAGGAGAATAAATTCAACTAGTCTCACTTGGAAGTTGTGAGCTTTCCACACCACGTGGTTATGCACAGCTTTTTTTCTTCCCATATTTTAACAAAAGGAACAGCCTAAGAAACTGTGACCTTTTTAGCATCTGCCATGTTTGTTTAAGAAATAAGTGGCATAGTTCTACATCAAAACTTATGCATTCCATTACAGATGGGCTCAAAAGACTATATATATGAAGACTACAACAACAGTGTCAAAAAGCCATCAAGAGGTCTGTCCTGCAAGGGACAGAGAGAGAGAGAACTTAATATACATACATTACTCAGCAAGTGATCTGATGTTCAAAATACTCCTGAAAGATACACTTTAATTATTGATAATCTTTAACTTTGTTCTCCATCCTTAGTCTTAGCTTCCCTCTATATATTGAATGGGTTTCTATACAAAAATGATGTGGTTTTATTCTCTGCCTGTATGTTCACGTGCACAGAAGACAATTGATCAGAAAGATAACGGATAATAATTCTATCTGTTCCTCAGAATTATCTATTAAATTTGGAAATTAGATGCCCATTTCCTTTTTGGTAGTCCTTTTTTTTTTTTTAAGCAAAGCAAGCTGAAATAACTATATTATTCCAGTGTAGAGAGAATTTCCACATTGTTATCATAGCTATACAAACATATATATATACACACATACAACTGTTCATGATAGCAAGAGCATGGAAAACCTTTACCTCCAACTTTAAGACAAGATTTTTCACAAAAAAATTAAACTTTCAACATTTGAAAGGCACTTTTGGTTTTATTCTTTCTTTCTGTTTCCATGTTATGATTAAATAGAAAAGGATAAAGAGAAGTAGAAAAGGATAAAGAGCGACAGGAATAAAAGTTAAAAAAAAGAGAAAAAAGTAAACAAAGTTTGAAACGCTAGAAATCAAAACTCAAAAGTTCTATAAGTAATTTTTCCAGATATAAGAATTCCTTCTCTAAACTTCTCTAAGAAGGAAAAGTAGTTTGATTTCTCTTAATTTTAAAAATCTTTCCTATGTCTGAATCTGCACTATTAGTACTATTATTATTATGCTTGTTACAACAACATCAATCATCACCAGGGACTCCACAACAATAAACACAATATACACACATGCACACATATATACTAAAGCCAGCATATTTTTAGTATCAGAGGAATGTGGTCTCTTAGCATGATATCATTTGCACTTAGTGTGTGTTCTTGTCACTTGCTGATTTTGAAAATTTAAGAAAACAGAAAGGTTTTACGTAAAACGTCAGTTTTGTATGAAAAATAAAGTCTCAGCCACATCAGGCTTCATCCCTGGGATAAAAGGGCACTTCACTTCCTCTGCACTTTACTCATACACACCACTTCTACTCTAGAGGACTGAAACAAAGCAACGAATTTTGAAATTAAAGACATCAGTACCTCTAGTGTTTTTAAAATCTAAGTTCACTCTTTTGGCAGGAATATAAGATAGCCCCACTCCTGGTAATTAGTGATCAAAAGACAGTTAGCTAAAGAAAGAATGCTGTTTTAAGTGCAAGGTCCAAACTCCATGGACTTACAGAGTAACTTTTCCTGTCGGTCTGGAAAAGGAGACAAGTAAACCCAAGCCACTGAACTCTCTGGATTGCCCTGGCCTGCAACGATGACCAGAATCTCATCTTCGACTTCACATGTACACCAGAATCATGATGAAATAACATATTCAACTCTGACATTTCCGAAAGGGCACTTTTTATGTTAAGGCCAAAACTCACAGGTGTCACAGGTAAACACCATTAACTAAGAGGGGAACAAAAAAATCCTCTATTTTGTCTGTAAAACTGTTCCTTCAACATCCAAGCAACAGGCAGGCATAGAGGCATGCACTTGCTCCTTTTATGCTGTTGGGAATTTTGCCAGCATGTGGGATTAAACATTTCCGTATCATACCCAGATGTGCAATCAAGAGAACATCCTAGAGCATCACCTTCACAGTCTGCCCCAGGAATTAAAGCCATTCTTTATCCCACCCACCATTAACACCTCTTCACAATTCATCAACTAGTGAAACAAGACTACCCTTACACTGAAATACTGGACAAACTTACAGTCTTGATTTAATTTAATGGGTATTGAGACTACAAGACCTGCCTCTAATTTACCATATTGTAAATTAACTGCTCAGAAGCAGAGCGTGTTTTCCCAGGCTTCAGCTACACTATCTGAAGCAATCCATTCCCTGTAGCAATTTCCATTGGGAAAAGGGAGGCAAAGCGATGCAGCTGCAAGGTGCCTGCCCATGTCTGACCCTGGGTCAGCAGCAGGCCATGTGGGCAGGGGCAATAGCCCAGGAGGTGCTGGAATCCCTCTTAACCTTCTGGAGGATTGTCACAGCACTGCATTTTTGCAGCGCAACTCTTCTCTCCCACCCCTGCCAGCCCCATCCCTAGCATAGCTTGAGAACAATACACAAATGTGATTTCAATTAAGTCAATAACAAATTCATGAAGGTTCAGCCCTCACCATCTGTCCAAAGGGAGCAGGGCTCTGTTTGGTTTGGGCTTCCCGCTCCTCCTCTTCCCTCCCCAGTCCCCCCGCTCCTTTCTTATGAATACTATTTGACAAAGCCATCTACATAACAGAGAGATCTAATGGGGTATATAGCAAAAAAAACAAACAAAAAAAACCCAAAAAAAACCAAAAAAAAACAAAAAAAAAAACAAAACAAAAAAAAACACAAAAAAAACCCAAAAGAGCAAATTAAGGCAGTTTCACTATTAATTCCCACCACATTGGAGCATTACATAATTTATCACTTAACATGTACATAATTTAGCATGATTCAACATTCAAACACATTAAACAATGACAGAAAGACAACAGTGAAAGCCTATTAATAATTATTAATGCTTCCTTTACAGAGAAGTTTGTCTGTCTGAAATAGCAGTCCCATTAAAACTTCAGTCTCAAAAATTTACATGCAATTAGAAGCAAAAAAATTGATCAATGTATCTGAAGCCAGAATAACTAAACAGGAGGAACTTTATAGTTTGCTACATAGAATGGTTAGAGTTGGAAGGGACCTTAAAGATCATCGAGTTCCAACCCCCCTGCCATGGGCAGGGACACCTCC
>JAOXNO010000024.1:260244-309318 GCA_028565335.1 Limnodromus scolopaceus
ACTTCCCTGGGCAACTTGTTCCAGTGCCTCACCACCCTCACAGGAAAGAATTTCTTTCTGGTGTCTAATCTAAATCTCCCCTCTGCCAATTTAAAACCATTACCCCTTGTCCTGTCTTACCCCTTGTCCTGTCAAGGACACGACTGTCTCAAAATCTTTACTTCCTGTACACATATACACAGCCAGTAAATTTAGATTTTAAGAGTCATTTTAATCTTGATATATCCTGTCAGATACTTACCTTGTGTTGCAAAGCACTTTCCAGAGGAAAAGGTCACACATAGGTCTACACAGACAACTAGTGCCTCGCCCTATGGATATTTTGCATGTGGTGACTTCCACACTACAACATTTCTGAATTAACTGGGATGGTTTGTGGCCCAGGACCTTCACGAGAGTTCCATGCCCAGACCTCATTTTTATTCCAGGAAGGGAAGGAAAAAAGGTGCCACAAACGTGAACGCAGTACAACGTTTCCATGCACACTGAGACATGAACATACATCCAAGGTAAGTCCAAACACCCAGCACCAGGTGTGTTTTAGGATGCTTTGCAGAGCTTGAGCCATTACAGCAACTGCATCAAAAACATGTGGGCAAGGAGAGTGAGGGTGGGGAAGAAGATAGGAGAAGGAAGATCTTTCTTCTAACATACTGAAACCATTTACTGGAGATCTAATCATTTCACTCATGTTGAAGGGAGTAAATTCATGCTAAACTTGCCACACTGAAGATAATGGAACAAGTCATGGGAAGGAAGAAGTTACTGAGTTGAAGAGCAACAAGGGAGAAAGCAAAATTATTTGCTTTGTTTTAAGATACTCTGTAAGGTTATGTCATCACACTGAGATGTAGGGATGAGTAATTTATTCAGATCATGGATTTTCCACCCAGGATTTTTCTAGCTTTGCTTCAGTCAATACAAACAAACTAACAGTTCAACTTCATGGTTTTCAGAAATATGGTGATTTTCTATATTAAGAAACTGCTTAACTTTTGTACTCTAAAATCCAATACTTTTCTATATGTTAACCAAAACAAGCTGTTTATTTGTTTCATTTCTCAACATCTGAAGTCTGAAAGGAATCTTTGAGCACTGACAAAGCTATCTAGACCAGGCAGTAGAGCTTTTATGAATTCTCTGCCATCTGGGGAAAAGTAAACTGACATCACCTTTGCCCTTTCATCCCCTAAAATGGTGGTTGCACACAATTGCAAATGCAGACAGATTAAGAAGATGAAGGAGCAGAAATCAATTCTTTCACTTACAAGTAATTAAAACATAGGAGGATCAACCCCAAGTTGTAGTTATACCATTCAGTGCAAACATGTGACAAAAAATAAGGACTGAAACAGAATTAGAAAGACTGAATATCTAAAAGTATTCAGCATTGGCTGAAATGAGCATAAGGGAGCTTTAGTATGGACTTCAAATGAGTCACAGCTGGTGCAAACTGGTTTTGAAAACCTGTTTCTAGACCTGTATTTCAGCAATTTAGTAAGAGTCAGGGACATCCATTCAAAGCCTGATCCAAAATCCATCTCTCTGACAATCCAGCACTGGTGAGTCATTCTACTTTGGATGACTATAGGACTGAGCACCAGAAAAGTTGCAGCTCTGTGTTTTAATAGCATGTTCATGGATTGACCATTCCTGGCATCGTGGAAGGAGAAGAACAGAGGATGCAACCACAGCCTGTCCTTCTAGTCACAGGCCAATCACTGGGACCATACCCAGACCTACCCAGAAAGAGGAAGACATTACCTCAAAGTTAACCTAATCCTTCCTTTGTGGGAATGACGAGCTCTCCCTTCAGATACCTTTCACCAGGGCACTTATTCCATTCTTACTCTCCTTAATGACAACTGAAGATGCCTTTAACCTTTCGGAGGAGCCTGCGGCCATAGCAATGCAAAAAGGTGTTCCAAAAAATTAAATTCAGAGTTTTACCTTTAAGCTTTTTCTAATTGAGTATTTCTCCCTCTATACTCTTTACATATGGAACATTAACCAAGGGGAATTGATTGGAGAGACTTTTTTTTATTTTTAATAACTGTGTACTGAAGTGAATAGAAGTTTTACCTTCAAATTTAGAGAAAGCAGAACTCTGTGTCTATACAATATTTTTAGGTACCTTAATCTCAGAACTCAGTTCTGGCTACTAACAACCTTTATCAGCCATTTCTTGTAATTTATTGCTTCTACAGTCTGCAGATATCTTTTGAAATGAATAATCCTGTTCACAGAAAGTTGAAGATGCTTCGGTCCATGGTACCACTTGAATGACACAGTTACTTATGATACCATAAGGAATAATCTGGTTTACTCCATTTTTTATTTTTTTTGTGAAATAATGAGATTTTTAGGCACAAAAAAACCCAAATTTAATTCAGCGTAACATTTGTTGGAAGACACAAATCTGAACAACACCTGGAGCGCTCTTAGATAGAGTAAGGCTAAGAGAAGAGGTCAAGTCTGATGCATTGTGGGACAAGGCCAAGAGAATATCTTTCCAAAACATTATTTGAATATTGTGTTGAAGTCAGCAGGGTTAAAACAGGCAGTCTGTGGGATCAACATCCAATTTTACTAAGGGAATTCTTGAAGCTTCATAAATCCTTATCCAAAATATTTAACTCTGCTGGGCTTAAATCTAATGGCATTTGGATTGCATGGTACATCTTCCTTCTGATAAGGCCCGAAAGTTAAATTATTCAGCAAAATGTTTTTTACACCATTTTTAACAAAACAAGAGGGCACACATATATGAAAGCACAAAACAGACCTGCTTTCTCCTCGGATCTTCTTCAAATTATCCAAAGAGTTCAGCTAAGTTCATTGCAAGAAATGAGTGAGATTTTAGTATAATTCCCCTTTTCTTTGAGGCTAATTACACCATTGCCATCCTTTGCTTAAGAATACTGTTAAAAAAAATTGCCTACAAGTGTAGAGAATTTTCTTACGTAGAGAGACACTCCATATTTCAAAAGACACTCAAAGACTGGTTCATAAGAGTTCCTGGCACCCAGAAGCTTCTGGCATGAAACTGAACATAGTTTTTCAAAGGAAGATGAGTGCTCAGTACTCAGCAGCTTCTGAAAAACAAGCCATATTTGAGCCTTTTGAAAATCTGTCCTTGATTACAGAAACCCAGTAAGATCAGTTCTGAGAAGGGAGACTCACCACCATGCACAAAATGCTTTGCTGCCCTACCGTATCAGAATTTGGCAAGAACAGCATATATTCTTCACTGTCAGTTTTAATCAGGACTAAATGAAGCCAAAACTTTCAGTTAAGGTTAATGGTGAATTTTTAATATTTAATAAAAGCACCCCATTCCTATGAACCCATTATCTAATAAAAACCAGCTCTGCCTTCAGACTAAGAAGACAGAGGAGTTTAAACTTTAAAGGGAATAACGCAGTAAATTATTACATTGATGGATTATATCCTTAACTGGTGTAAACTGGCACAATTTCAACAGAGACCTGTTGATTAACATCAGTACATGATCTTGTCTAACCTGTTTTATCACTGACGTATGGGTGCACTCTTGTGGTACTAGCCCCAGAATATCTAACATTTGCTTTCAGCTGTCAGCAGGTACAAATCAAAAAAAGAAATAATTCTTCAAGTTTTTTCTTCCCTGTTTTTTACAAATTCCAAAAATCTATATTCTTTTCTTGTACTTCGGTTATTTTTGCTCATGGAGGCTTTGGGACAGCAGCAGTGGAAACTGAAGCTGTCTGGTTAATCTGAGGTCAAATTTTGTGTAGGCAGCTGCGATCCAAACCTCCCCACCCTGCCCTACCACTAACCCGAACTCTGACCTGCTGGGACCACCCCCTCGCTCCTGCAACAACACCATCCACATTTCTAGAGAGTGAACACAGACAGTTAGCTAAAATGCCAAAATATCTATGTGTGAAAATATATACACGCACTGTCAGGTCTCTGTGACTTTTTCTTTTGGACAATAACCAAGACCACCAAATGCCTCAAGCAGTCTGGAATCTACTGATGAACCAAGTCACTTAGTACATGTACTTTGTCCTTGTGAAAAAGTTGCATTTTGAACTGAAGCAGTGGTTTAAGAGGGAAAAAACCCACACACAGCCACCACCACCCTGCAACCTCATGCATCTACAGCAAGGCTCCTCTGTCCATCTCTAAATCTGTGACAGCTGCAAAAATACTGAGCACCTCAAACTCACATCTACCATATTCACAGCAAACCGCTGGGTGTTCACCACTTCTGAAGTCAAGCCACTGATTCAGGGACCTGAATATGGATTTAAAACTTGATTTTCCTAGGCTGTGTAAGTGATCAGTCTGATAAGTCTCCCCAGTGTATGGTCTTCACAACTTCTAACATCCCATTGTAGAAACCAATAAATTCTGGCTTCTGAACGTCTATGTTACATGCATTACTTTAACCCTAAAGCTCACAACCAAGGTTAACCTCATTGATTTCAGTGCTGTGGCACTGTACAGAGAGCATCAGCTGGATGAGCTGGCCATCTGAATGTTTAAGCCAGAGGAAGGGTGAGAGTAAGTTCTACCATCCTCATTTCACAGGTGGGAGACTGAAGTAGAAGGAAGGAAAGGAGGGGCAGGAAAGAAAGGAAAGATGTAAGTGATATGTCCAAGGCCACCCAGGAAGACTGTTGCAGAGTGAGAACATGAATTCACATTTCTCACTCCACCCCCTTTCCCTCCTCTCCGTATACAAGGTCTCCACTCTCAGAGCTGTGTAAGAGTTTCTATGGGTCAATGCTATTGTGTATGGTGGTTACCAAGAGGAGCCCACGTCTTCACAGGTGCAGGAGGGTAGAACTCAATTTGCAGCTCAAATCAGTCCAGCAGAGAAAGGAACAGTGTTTAAGCAAGCATTCACATCCTGCTCCCTAGGTTCAAGGAATGAGGCAGAGCTGGCGAAAGAATCCTCAGTAAGGACTACAGTGAAAAAACCACAGAAAAGCATGGTAGGTGAGCATTATCTGATCAACATTGACTACTGAAGAAGTGAGAGAAAAGAAGGTATCTTAAATAAGCAGTTTAAAAGGCCAATTCTACCATTCTACCAATTTTAGAGAAAGCAGAGCAACGTAGGCCAACATGAAGACAGTGGAGTTAAGAGACAGAAAATGCAGGATCTAAGTCTAACTGGGCTGATGACTTGTCATGTTGCATTTCTGCAACTAGCCACAATCCTTCTCCTTCACTAGTTTCAAACTATAAATGCGTGGAGGCAAGGACTACGACTACATCTGTCTTCATTTCACACTGACTCGTGGACAGACAACACACTTGAGTTTGAACCCTCTTGCTACCCAGACAGAAAGTTTCTAATGGAACTCTGAAATATTTTTAAGTCCATAATAGCTTAAGTAGCTAGAGGTTCAGTTTATTGCCTAAGCACTGTTTTTAAAGAAGTTGAAAAAAATCAACCACAAACACAGGCAGGATGGGAGGGGGGAGAGTCACTGAAGTACTTACCAACCTGTGTTTCTTTAATCCTCTCCAAATGAGAAATAAGTTTACCCCTCGTTGACAGAAGAAGAGCTCAAGTATAGGGTGTCCCCAGCCACATACAGGCAGAGGCAGGCACAGAGAGCGCTCTGCTTTGGAATCACTCACTACTGCCACAAATGGACCCGCGTGTTGGTTGTGTAGGTTCCCCATACAGGGGAGACACACCTTGTGGGTCTGCACAGTGAAACCCCAGCAATTGTGACTTTCAGGAATTGCAATTATAGGTTTTTAAAAACCCACAGGAAAAGAGCTGGTTTGATTGTCTCCCAGCTAACTGGAAACATGGCACAGCATGCCTAATCGAAGACATCCCGCCAAGCTTTAGGTAACATCTACAGTGCCACTGTTGTGCTCCATTGACAGAGTTCCCTGTCTCTGAAAAGCAAGGATGGATTTCCTTTTAGATTATTATA
The DNA here is from genome assembly GCA_028565335.1 of Limnodromus scolopaceus. Lineage (NCBI taxonomy): Eukaryota > Metazoa > Chordata > Aves > Charadriiformes > Scolopacidae > Limnodromus > Limnodromus scolopaceus. The sequence continues at coordinate 266,193 of JAOXNO010000024.1, forward strand.
GGAAGCATTTGATACACACAGACCAGTAAACCCACGTTGATTATTAGTTAGCTATAGTCTGGTTTCCGGAATATACAGAACACTATATCCACCACTAGGCTTTGGTCTATGCACCATAGACTGAGAACCAAAGACTGCATCCGTTTCAGCATTTGTGTTCAAAGCAACAGTGCAATTTTGAAGTAAATCCACCAACTGTCCCCAGTGATCACATCTGGGCTTGCCTTAGTCTGGCTCTGCGTGGCATACAAGCTAGGCTCCTTCCCTCCAACATTCTGGACCACAGGCATGGGGATATATTCCGTCTAAAGCATATCCCCTGACTCAGCCCGATACACGCAGCCGAGACTCAGGGGGCTCAGCACTGGCTGCTTTGATCTACTGATACATTCCTACTGCACCAGATTACTCACTAACAAAACCAAAGCAACTTGGAAATTACTAAGAATTAATCGTTCTGTTGATGTGAGCATTTTAATAAGAAATTATCACCATGAGCAAAGAGATAAAAGTGAAAAGTAAACTACAGAAAAATTCCTGTGGGAAGAGCATCATGGCAATATGTGTAAGGAACCAAGTCACAGTACACAAGTCTTATCTGTACTGCTATGAAACTGGTTTTCGCCATCAAGGTAGTCTTTTAAGAACAGCAGGATTCTGTTCACAGAAATGTTTCCCCTCTGAAAAAAAAAAGGTTGTAAATAGACGCGTTTTCCCCAGAAATATCAGTTTCAATTTTTGTACTTATTTCTTCAAAAATAGAAGAATCACTGAAAAATAGAAGTATCAAGTCAGCAGTTTGAAAATAAATTAAATTTTCATTTTATATAGATCAAATGTCACACTGCTTGCATTTTTGCTTTACTAACATTTTAAGGTTTTGTTCCAACTTACAGGCAAGTTATCCTTTAAAATAATGAACCCCTCACAGAAGAAAGATTATATCCTCTACTCTTAAAGGAGGGGCAGAGATTAAGTATGACTACTTTACAGAACTGTCAGCCCATTCAAAACCTGGTGATAAGCACAAGATCCCCTCCACATACACCTTTCCTCTTTACAATTGACCCAAAATCAGTAAAAAAAATCAAATAAATGTACACTTTAATAATCACCTCATCATTTTCTTAGCCACCAGTTTGTAAGGATGAGCCTCTTACTAATAGTTAGTTAGTCCCATATTAATATTTAGGGACTGACTCAATCCCACTGCTGTAAACAAAGAGCAAGATTATGAGAAACTCCACTTTTCTACTCATGCCATAGTAATGAAGAAGGTAAGCACAATTAATAAACACCTCTCAACTTCAAACTCCACCCACACAATTTAACCCAGAAGGGAGGGCTCGGCATCCTGTTGCCCAGTCATCCCTGATTTCATTGAATACTGTAAACACAGTCATTGTAAAAATCTCTATTTCAAAACTCGCCTGGTAGAGTACATATATGTGGTAGGACATGATAGCACTCTTGAGGCTTTCAACCCAAGATGTTTACAGGCTGTAATGAAAACCAAAAGTTTCTTCTGTTTCCCAAATCAATATACATTCCTTTTACCCACTGGCAAAGACGAGACTGAGGAGATACTCACAGTGATTAGTCAATTTTTTTCTTGACAGTTTAATGGGATTCTAGGAGTGCCCCACTAGCCAGCAGAATACCAATACAGCTTTTCTTTCTGCCTTTTCACCAGTGACAAATTTGCATAGGTTTGGGGTTAAAACAAGCAATCCTAATGCTACTGAACAGAAGCACCTTTCTGCATTTTTAGACTGAATAGGAGTTTCAGCCCAGAAAAGAAACAGCAAAACTCAAAACATCACCAACTTGATCCGAGTTAATATAATTGACATGACATTATACTGCTTTCTTCAGAAAGGGAAAGGGTTGTTTCTCTCGGGTTCCATTAATCTTCTTGGAAAGCCCAGTCTGTAGGTGACGAGGAGCGAAATGAGTAACACTCAGCTATATGAAGCAGAACACCCAGCCAAAATCTGCTTGCTTAGAGACAGATGGCAAATGCAGCCAGTGCTGTGAAACTACAGCTGCGTGCCTGAGATCTCTCAGATCTATGTGTGTGATCATTACAGATTTTCAAATTATCTAATATAGCAGAGTCTCCTGGAGATTTGGGTTTCCAGATTTTGTTTTCTTTACAGAGGACCACATTAAACTTACCCAGAACAAAGTCAAAAGAAAACAGTTCTCAAGCTTTTCTATTTAAAAGTGTTAAGCACACACAAGCACTCTGAGTCAGCTTAACTTTCTCCTGCAAGTGCAAGTTGCTCACACTGTATCAGCAGGAAAGCTGGAGAGCTCTCACTGCACCTTTGCAGCCTGGACACCTGCCAGGTGTGCATCACCCTCTTCCTCAGCTACTTACTCCAGAGGACAGCTATGATTTTCCTTGGTACCATTAGCACCCAAACACCAACACGTCTGCATGTTTGGAGAGCTCCATACAGAGTCCATGACCATGTACCCAGTCTGTTACATATACTGCTAATCAGATATCTATTTAGCCCAATGTGAATACCAACATATTGTGTACAAGCACAGAAAGTATACACTGGCAGGGGTCACAAGTAAAAGCAACTGTACTGAGAAAGCATTTATACTTGTTCAGTGGCAGAGAGGACCTCTCTCAAGCTCCTCCCTAAACATCATTTATTCTTCTCTCTACATCTTTGTGGTGTTTTTTTATTTTTTTAGATATCTGTCCCTCTCCCTCTATAGAGGACTTATACTAGGTCCTATCAGCAATACTGCACACTGTTCAGACTAGAGTGAAGGAGGAAATTACCTAGCCACACATGAGCTCCTCAATCCTAGAGGCTTGGCCAGCATTCTGTTCCCAAGGCTGGAAAACACCACCATAGTTCATTATTACAACTGGTATTACAACCAACTTGGCAAGAACCTGACAACAGACCAGGCTGGAACTGAACAGTTGCTATTAACACTCATCAAATATCTCAGCAAGAAATTGCTCTCCAGAAAAAAGCTTTACTCTTTTGGGGTGGGAGGTATCTGTTTTGACAACGTTTAATATCAAAAGGTCCAAATGTCTTGCTTCAGCAGTATCCTCCTGACTTCTTTCAAGATATTTTTCCAATTTGTCAAAGCAAACTTGGGCTTTGCCTTTTAGGTGCACTACACAAAGTAAAATTACTTTCTCTGAATAAAAAGTTTCAGCACTTCTGAATCAGTATTTTTACTAAAACATGTTTGGCAAGAGTTAAAAAGAAGTATTGATTTAGAAGGTTTTTTTTTTTTTAAGAGATTATATTAACCATTGCACTGAAATCCCACTTCCTCTATAGCTAAGTGTGCTTCCATTTCTTATTACTGGTTACACGCATGAGGGGTTTTTTGTTTGTTTGCCTTTAAATGCATGAAACCCTCACGAAGGGATGTTGTAGGTATGTTTTCAAAATGGTTTGAGGTCCTAATTCCTGTAAAAGACCACCACCAAAAACTTGCCTCAAAATATGTTTCCATATAAAATGTTACAAACAAATGCAAATACGGAGGGAGGTTGTCCTCTTATCTGATGTTTGACCATGATTAATTCTCTTAAGTCACAGATATTCAGACTGTAAGCCAAATTTTCCAGGTAGAAGCAGATCTGAAAATAAACAGTACAAAAAAAAGTAGTTCAGTTGGATACCTGGACAACTGATTTGTCAGCCTGAAAAAAAATAATCAAAGAATAATTCTTTTTCAAAGGACAATGACATTTAGCTGTGCGGAGTCCATTATAATCCTGTCATCTTCTAGACTGACAACCAAATAAACAGAGATACGTATATATCTATGACCACAAACTAAAAAGGTGCTGAGTCAGGAAGTATCACACAATGAAAGTCTTGGGCAAGGAGTCCCTAGGAAAAGGTGTGTTTAATTCACAAAAACAGAACAAGTAGGCTAGATTGCAAAGCAACTTTTTTTTTTCTGAATATGACTGATAAAACTCATATGCATGCAAATAGAGGGAAAACAACAACAACAAGAAAAAACTTTGCTGAGCTGCATTAACCTGTTTATTTAGAAAGCTCATCTCCAGATTCAGAGCAACATTTCATTAGACAGCTTTGTTCTACAGAATTTCTTGGCCATGTAAACTACAGACACCCTATCATAGTGGCTTGCAAAGTAAATCACTTGTATGTAAAGTTTATGCAAACAAAAAAACCAAAACAATCTCATTATTTTCTTCAACCAATTATGTCAAATACAAACAAACAAAGATATCACTTATGTGCAGAAAATGCAGACCAATGCTGGTTTCACAGAGGAGTGACCGACTCCAGTAAATTAAATGCCCAGGGCTTCACTGGCTTCATCTGGTCCTAATTTTCAATCAGCAGTAAAATGATATGTTTTTTTCACTTTCAGTGTAGCTTGTTTTCATCTAGTTTTTGTTCCAAGACGTCCTGTTTTTCAAGCTCTGATCTGTCACATTAAAAAAAAAGGACTTGAAAAACATACAATAGCCGACGTAGTGGCACCGCTAAGGCAGCTGAGCGGCTGCACTCTCAGCTGGCAGCAAAATCTCTCTTCTTTAAGCCAATAAAAGTTGGGAGCAGAGAGACATATACGAGTTATACGTGGTGGAACTCTGCACAGGTGGAAAGTACCCAACTGCTTTACCTTCCAAAGGAAAGAGGATGAAAGCACCATCTCCTCCTCCAATTCTCTGCGTGGCCCAGTCACCTGACAGGCTGGACTCTCCTGCACTGCATTTTGGCCTCTCTGAGGCGAGCCTAACATTTATGAACTGCAAAGTCCCCTTAGATCTATTCCAATACACTGCACTCTACCAACAGAGCAGAAGAGTAAAGGAAGAGAGAAGAACGAAGTTGTCATCACCACCACAACTTCCCACTCAGCCACAGTGCATCAACTGTTGCCTTCCCTGCTACCGGCAGCCTACAGGAATCAATTCACTACGAGCTTGTGGAGATGAGTCCATAACAGGAATTAACAACATTCAGTTGCAGTACCTCTAATGCCATGTACAACATAAATCACAGTGATTTGCATAAGGACAGTTAGTCCTGTCACATAACCAAGAATGACAAGCCTTAGCCAACATCCCAGACAAAACGTTAATAGATGATATCGCTAATATGCCCTCAGAATAGAACCACAGCACATGCTGAACTATAGCTGCAAAACTGAGTTTGATATCAACCGCAAAACCTTTCCAAGAAGGAGAATAAATATATGGTGATTGGGCTGTGCGGCGCTCCATGCTGCTTCAGGAACACTGTCATCAGTGCCAGAGGGAGATAGAGTTACACGCTCCCAGCACCATGTTTGGCTGCAGCAGAGAAGTATTCCAAGGATCAATTTGTTACCCATAAAACTAAACCACAGTTTTACTGGTCCCATCCAGATTAAATTAGAACATTTCTAAAAGTTAATTTTGCAGATGTTGCCGAAGTACCCCATCTCAATGCAAAAGGCCAGGCATGAGGACACTTATTTGGAAGACCAAGAGATCTAAACAATCTCTCCTGAACACCCGATTAATTGGTCTTTATTGAAACAGATGTACACAAAGCACATGCATGTATATTTCATATGAAAGATTCCACTAAATCAAATAAATACAGTTCTCCTTCAGCTTTCCCACCTCCCCCTTGAAATAAGAGAGTCTAACTTCCCATCCTTTAGTCTGAAAAAATAAATAATTAAGAAAGCAGCTTGCAGCCCCTCAGTCAGACAGATTTCCCAGGGTAGGATTGCTCAGCCTCAGCACTCCCATCACAGCTTTGCCTCCCACCCTGTTTCTGACTTTTAATCCTGCTGCCAAAATATCTCTCACTGCCCCTCCATATATTCCTAGTTTTCTTTCTTCACTTGCAGGATCACATATCTGCAGCTCTCTCAAGACCCTGCAGGACCTTTCTTGGCTGGTGTAAATCAGAAGGAACTTTTCTTATCCAAGAAATAGCAATTCCAGCCTATAACAGGAGAGAATTTGGCTTCTCCCTCAGTCCCTCTATCCCCATGTTGATTTCATGAGCCCATGCTTCTTTCCCTCTAGGAATTCAGCATCAGGACTCAGGTTTTCCTCAACATCACTGAAAATTACCTGTGAAGTATGCATCTTACTCAGTTCCAGAGAATCATGTTTTGGACCATTTACTCTGGTTACCTTTAGGCTCTTCATCACCAGATGATGATGGACAAGAAAAGCTCCACAGAAAGATGGTGGCACAACTGCCCTTCCTTGTAACTGTCTATTAATAGGCACAGTAAGACTGAAAAGAAAAGAAAAGCCATGATACCTGGCACTCAGAAGTCTTTCTACTGATTCTGAAAGGATCTCCATGTTTTAAGAAAGCTCTCTCTTTCTCATCTAAAGATATGTCTTTCCCCTTGTCTATCACTACAGGGATTTTCATGGGGACAACTTAATTTTTGAGGTACCTGGGCATTTACTAAGATCCCTTTAAAATACCAGTGATTGCTACAGGTTCACTTAATCCTGTTTTATCTCCCACTGCTAAGACTATGCCATTCCTTTTAATAGTGGCTAAAGAGGGAAATTAGAAAGCCTTTTACATCCCTGGTTTTGAATACTGCATGTAGAAAGAGGGTGGAGAGGGGTGGGTGGAAATAATCAGTGATGTTACTTGAATTTTCCCAAGAATTTACAGCATAAAACTGAAAGAAAGAGTTGCCTCATCTTTAACAGTGCTATGCTTTAGTAATTTACAAATACTTGCCTTAATTCCTGTTTTCCAAGGACTACCCTGTGCATTGACAGGTACACTTAAAGGTGCTAAGTCTTGTCTTTTAAAAAGGAATGTAAGAACAGCAGCTTCATTTGTATCATATTCTTCCTCTCTTGCATTCAATCAGATGGGTGAAAGAGACAGGGGGGCGGGGAAGAATTCCACAACATAATCATTTGGCAACTTGTATTATTTTCTTTCAAAGGGCATTACAATACACTTCTCTCACTTGGGGAACTTCAAGAGAAGATAATTATTCTTGTCTGCCTTGTAATATATATTAAAAATGTTCAAATGTGGCTTTCCAGGGAATTCTGCCAAATATTTTTAGGCACCAGACCCAGCTTTACTTAATTTTATATTGCCTTCTTAGTCTATTATAAAATACCCTTCCATGCAGTTTGAATTTTGTAAAAAGGCTGAAGCATACTCATTTATATTAGAAACATAAAAATGCTTCTTTCCTTGAAATAGAGATCTTTAACTCCTAATGTGACAGCCGTTCAGATGTACAGTAATTAAAGTGTCTCTACAGAGCTTAACACACATCACTGAGCTTTTACTGCCGCAAAAAACAAGCAGAAACAGAAAGGGTTGTTTTTTTCTTTTAAGAGACAACACACCAAGAACAGAAAGTAGCTTTAAACATTTCTGTTTTATAAGCACTTTATTAGTAGTGTAACAGTAGCACCTTGAGACTCCAAAGACAACCAGAGCCCTGCTGCATGAGGCATTACAAAAGCTGCAGAGATGCAAACCCTAAACCTTTAAGTGCTGTCATCAACGACAGTAAAGTATGGGATTACAGTATAGTGGTTTATTAAAAAAAAAAAATCTCTATTTGAGGTAACAATCATCTCTTATTATTACAAGGGATAAAACAATGGCAGTGGGTAAACCAACCTGCTCCAAAGAGTTACAGTGTAAGCAAACAAGAATGCCAAGCCTGGACACACAGACAGAGCCCATTATACAAAAGTAGAATACGTAGAGTTGGAAAAAGATAAGCTAAGTAACAGAGAGGGAGGGATAAAACAGATGTGGAGTGAATTTGAAGAGACTATGCCCACATTACCACATGGCAAATAAATAGTACAGAACTGGCAGCCTCTGGACAAAGGGCAAGTGGAAAACCGAGACAGACCTGCTCTAAATCACACAGCAGAGCAACCAGCAGAGAGAAGCCCGACAAACAGATCCTCACTTCAGCATCCACTCAATGACTTCTGGTCTTAGACTTTTTAAGTATTCAAGTCTACCCTAATATAGCCCGGTGAGAAAGGCCAGGCAACCCTCATCCAGAGCTTCTAAAGATTCAGACATGATTTACACAGTAAGATCAGGATCAGGATAAAGCCCCCAGTAGTAGTCCCATCAGAATGCTTTCTGGATTTTTCACTGTCTCCCCTCCTCCCCCTTCTCCTCCCTTTTAAAAGCCAGCATCAGAAACTGTAGATAATTAGCACAAAAGTCCATGTGAAATGTTGCGTTTGTTTAAGTGTTTATTTTGGCTTCCTAAAACAGGCTGGAATCCAGCTCTTGTGCTCAGCCCCACCTTAGTTATATTTGTCCTGTTATGCATAACAAACTTGGAGCCACATTTAAATATGAAATACTTTGAAATTATATTGATGCCATCTCTTTATGATTACTACACACATTAACTCTCTTCACAGCTGACCCATAGGTTGATTTATTGACCTAGCTTGTTTTAAAGTGCATGTTTCACAGAGTAGCAACACTATTTTACTTTTCTTAGCTTTCCCTGATAATCAAAAGGAAACCAGCCCAGACTGCATGCTGAAAACTGAAACAGCTGAGCGGACTCCTCCTACCTCCTCTCTTGTGTTTTCATCTTTTATGGTGGCAGGCTAGTCTGTGCCAGACAAACTAAGATTTCTTATATTCTTCAGTCACTTGGCTGTTCTTTCCCATAGATATTCCAACAGCAGATTAACGTCAAGGCATGCTGAGCCAAACACATGAATCTCTCCAAAGATTTCAGTCGAGCAGGAATGCTGCTGGATAGTCTTGCTGTTAAACCAAGAGATTGTAACTGAACCTGGTCTTGCATGTGTGAGTAAAGAGCAACTCTCACCAGCGTTAACTAACACAGGCGTATGGGAGGTCAAAATCAGGTCCCTCGTATAGAGTCTGGAGAAGCACAGTTGTATAGGGAAGTGAAGTGTTCCTTCTTTAGTATGCCACTGCAAACACTCTCAGCACAATTTCATAGCGCTGGACTTCACAGATCCAAGGAAGCAAACAACTGCTCCACTCCCGGCAAAGCCAAGGGCAGGAGATGCTGCCTCCCCAGTGCCCCAAGCACCCTGCCTTCTCCCTGCTACAAGCACACCCAGTGACTCAGGGTGCAGTGTGTGTGCTCAGAGGACGGACACAGTGCACAAATGAAACACCCAAACTCACCAGCCAGCGAAAAGCCTGCAGCACCCTCATTTGGGTCATTGCATCTCTGAGGGTACCGACCTAGTGAATTGACTGGGGTAGGCCTGCAAGACACACAAAGCCTTGCACCCCCTTAGGCCTTGTGCCTGTGGCACAAGGGCCCAAATAGACAACACTATTTTAGACGGCAGACCCAAGGACATCTGAGAGGAATTACTAGTTCAGGTGAACACTCATACTTCCATTAGCTCCAAACTCAGTGGGACCTGCTGCCTCTTGCAAAAATAACATGTTGGTGTGTTCTTGCCTCTGAGATGGGCAGCAGGTCCCAATAGGTTTCTACCCTCATGCTTAGTCTCAAATATGGGAAACGAAACACATTTCTGAGTTCCCTCCACTTAAAAGGATGATAATCCCATGTTGAAACCTCTACAAATCCTTCACAGACACAGATGATGGAAGAGAGAGGAATCTTCCCTCCTCATGACAGCTACAAAGAAATAAAACAAAAGGATAATAACTAAAAAGAACTAAAGGTGAGCAAGTTAGACAAATACAACAGGGCAGCATGCTCTTCTTCACACGGTTTCTTTCCTGGAGCACAAGGGAATTAAGACTCATTAAATGCTTGTTGCGCCCTTTTGCAACAACACCCCGGTATCTCCTTTAAAGTGAGCAAAAAGTCTGTTAATATTTCAGTGTTCTTATCAAGACTATTTAGCTAGAGCCATCTAGTACACCGCACTAGCACAGGCAGGTAGCAACACTTTGGCCTCACCAACATGCATATAGGTTCTTTGCAGATCTGCTCATGATGCTCACAAGATCACTCTAAGCAGAGCGCAGATCCCATGAAGAAATCAGGGACACAAGCAGCCCCTGACTCCAGAAGGTCAGCCCAGGCCCAGCAGCTGTACTGCAAGCAATCTAAGCTTTGGAGAATTTACAGAAGACCAGTTCTTTGCAGTTAGAGACCAAGCTGATCTCAGCCTGCTGATAGCCACTGCCCCGGGTCTACCCTAGTCTGCCTTTCTGCAATCTAGCGCTCTGGCCAGTGCATAACCCATAACCCTACAATTTCCAGGTATCAACTTCAGTGCAAACCACAGGAGGAAAAATCAAACAAACACCACACAAACCCACAAAATAATTAAACCTCAACAAATCCAGACACAATACCTACATGCTTGTTATTTCTCTCCCCCACAGGTCGGTGAAACTACAAAATGTTTTCCGTGTATACCAGCCATGGAAACTGTAGCCTCACACAGATGCATCTAAACCCAACTTACTTCTTCAATAAAAAAACAAGCTGAATACCACTAACCCAGAACAGGCCTCTCTTCTGCACCAGACTTGATCCTGAAACACAACCCAAACCTTCTCTCAGAGGAACAGCTCTGAGGACACTTTTCCAGGAGAGAAAAGCCAGCTCTGCTGCAGGTGTGCCTATTTAAACTGTTAGCCACTCCAGGTGTTGCCACTCTCCATCGACTGAGCCCTTCTGCCCCTCCCCAGTGGCTCCTGACAACTCTTTGTTTGCCAGTCTAGGGTTTAATTCAGCTCAGTGCATCTCTTGAAGGTGGTGAACCAAAACTCCACACGTGGAGAAGTTCATGTATATCCAAGAAAGGCCTGTGTAAATCAAGATTGCCCCTTGGATTCTACACAACCAGAAGTCTTTGTCACCTCTGCTGCTGTGCTGACAAAAATTGGTAAATTTGGTGCTGCCCACAGAAAACAGGTATCAGCAACTCCAGAACCATCACTGTGAGATGATGGACTAAACTTTTTGGAACATTACTTAAACAGGTGGACTTCAACAGCATACATCTGTCTCCCATACTATTTCAGGGAAACAGGGTAACTATTTGAGGGGAAACTGTAACCATGAGTACACAAATCTACAACCCTAAAAGAGAGTAAATTTTAATTTTCTTCAGGAAAAAAGGTCAATCTACCATTCAGGTAGAGGACATAGCCCTGTCAGCTGACAAGCAACTGATGGAAGAGATCTAATGTTTTTTTCCAGTAGGAGACACTAGAATCCATTAGTAGCTAAACATTGTTTGCAAGATTGACAGAAGGATAGTGTGAACAGGAAGGGAGAAAAGAACCTCCGAACTGAAATAGCTTAAATTATGAAATACTAGTGCTTGAGTAGGTCTGTAATCAGCCCACAAAAACTCATGAAAGAGTAAAACGTATAAATTCATTTCTCTGCAGTTGTGCAGGGGGGGTCTGCAAGATGGATCAGAGATTGACAATGGTTTGCTCTCCAAAACGTTTGGAATCCAGGGCTCCAAACAGTACAGCTTATGCTCTTCATCTATCAGCAGTTTATGTTTCTAAAAAAAAAATCAAAAAAATGAAATGCCAAAATACAAACTCCTCAAAAGACATTCTTAAATAGCTAAAGGAGAATTGGATACCAATGTTTTGCAGTTAAAAGTGCTGGCACTTTATAAAGAGAAGGCTTTTGTTAGAGACAGGAAGTTTAGTTTATTGCCCGGTGTATACGGTTCACCCACCACATTATTTTTAGCTATTTTCATTCCTCACACAGTAAAGAGGAAATTCTAAGAACATTTCATTGCTTTTCTTTGTTTGATGAACAGCTAAGGTTTGCAGTTTACCAACCACTACATTGCTTTGCTACTTCTGACATACAGTTTCACTTCACATAGATCCTCTGGAGGATAAAACATTTGTTCTTTATAAAAATGAATTGTTTCTGCCCCATTCATTTTAAGTCCATCTCTCACACTCATCTTTCATTATTTCACAGAAAGAATTCCTAAATACAAAACTACAAAAAAAAACCCCAGTTGACACCCTTTCTTCTTTCATGAGCGAAACTTCAGGCTCAGACACTACCAAGAGGCACACTATGACAACTTTTTTCCCCTTTGTAGTATCCCCAGATCCTTTTCAGCAGGACACAGTCTGAAGCAGAGCAATCACATCACAGCTACAGTAGAGCACTATTAGTTAATAGTATGATTGCTCTTCTGAAGCACATTCATCTTCATCAAAACAAATACTGCATCTTATGTGCTGCCTGTTATGATTCTGTTGCGTGCATAAGGTTCTATGCAGTTGAAATTACAAAGCAAAGAGCGAGAGTACATGCCTGTCCATTTATTCTTCTCAAAAATTCACAAGGTTATCCCAAACGTTTTTATACAATTCTTGCCTGAAAGAAAAGAAAGGATTCCTCATAAAAGGCTTGGTTTCTAAAAAATGCTAAGCATTTAAACATTTATTAGAAACAGTTTTAGTTCCTCATTAATCTGAAGATGAAGTATTATTGATTTACAACGAGCAATTCATCCGATATCCATCAGCAGCGTATAAAAACAGAGTCTGAGAATTAAAAAATGGGTGATGCTTGTTTGGCAGCAGCTTGCTATGTCCTGCCAATGGCATAACCTGTCCAACTGGATGGGAAACAGCCCTGCTCTTTCTGTGTGTTCTGTATGCTTGACTGTATATGTCCCACAGATCATACGCTAACCTACATTTATTTTTATATTACAGGATCAGCAAGTATATATTAGATCAAGGCTTTGGGGACTTTACATATTGCTTAACCTCAGTCACCCAGGCTCTTAGTCACTCCAGCGATGAGCATGGTAAAAATAGATAAATTACACAGATAGATTGACATAGAGACATACACATCTGCGCACATAGACATATATATCCCTAGGGCCTGATGGAACAACTCCAGTTGAGCACAATGAGCTTTGGATCAGGCCCAAAATCAGTATACGATACAGACTAACTGCCTCTGATCTTTGAAACCAGTTTTAAACAGCTAATGTAGGGGGTGAGCCTCCATTCTGTGACCCTGGTTTTCCACCAGTGTAACTCCACTGGCTTTCGTGGCATGTAAAACCAATGTAATGAAGTGGAGAATTATGCTTATATTATGTTTTTTAAGTAGCTTATTAGCCTGCATATTACACCCTTTTTAGTGAGTTGGCAGCTGTGCAAAGAACTCTAAGGACCTAATTCACTGAAGCTGATATGACTCTTCCCACTGGCTTTGGGTCAAGGATCTAAATTATTCTGAAAATTCCGGGGAGAGGATATTATAAAGTGGTACAGTAAAAGTAAAAGGGTGTTAATGAAAAGGAGGTTGTGGGTTTTGTTAGTTTGGAGGAGTCTTCCACAAGTAAAAAAAAATTTAAAGCAACAACAACAAGAATAAAAAAATTTCAAGGTGTGCCAAATGTTCCTGAACATAACTTCTTCTTCCTTGTTACGATTCAAAAAAGAACCAAACCCAAACAAATTTCAGGATGGAAACAAAGAAAAAAGATGTATTTTCCAGCCTAAATAGATTTGTTTACACCTTGTAACATGAAGTAAGTGTATGGGGTGGGGGAGGAAGGTAGGGGGCAGAGAGATCAGAGGAAGAAATGTCTGTGCCACCCCCATCTCCTTTGCTTCATACTTGGCCCTGGGGGTGAATCGCTGCCAGTGCTGCTTGATCTTAACTCTCCTCTCTCACTCCTTTCAAGGTTGCCTCCCTCTCAGATGTGCCAGAGTCACATCTCTCAGCCTTTAGGGCTGCACCTGCTTTTCCCCTCTCTGCTGCCATTGGCCATGCATGTCTCTTCTGGTGGCCTCCTGTCACACCCAGCCCTACTGCCCTCCCCAGCTTCCCACACACACACACTTAATGAGCAGGTAGAGTAATTGCTTTCATAATATTTTTCCCACAATGACATTTCTTAGTTTGCTCAGGCAGGATTTAGGATTATTGTGCCAGTTCCTCGAGTCCTGTCTCAGCCCAAGTTTCCTCAACGCTATTAATAACCAAAAATGGGTGCTTTGTCCAAGGAAAGACTACTGGACACCTGCAAAAGCCTGGGAAATACACAGCTACCAAAGTCTGGGGGCAAAACCCAGCTCCTCCACAGTCTCCTGCCACCTCTTTGTCCCTCAGCTTTTGCAAAAAGGAAATTAACAACAGACATTTACCCCACAGAAGAATTACAACAGTAAATGCATCAAAGACAGGGCGATGATCCATTCTCTGGTCTAAACAAGCTGCTAAACTCCAGTTTAGCTAAACTGCAAAAGAGCGTAACTAACACCTTTCTGAAATTAAGCCAGTCAGTCGTTGGCCAGGACTTAGAGCCAAATCCTTCAAAAGAAGATAGGCCAAGTTCCATTCATCTCATATGTCAGTATAAATGTGGAGGCCAAAGGGAAACTCCACATTTCAAACAGGATATACCCAGAGCCTATAAACCATAAAATACTGTTATTGTCCAGACTTCTTTGCAATGGACCCTGAAGATTCAACGATGTTGATCTGACTCTTCCCTTTTGGCATTGGGTTGGGGCCCTAAGTTACCATGAGAAGTCTATGAAGAGCTTCTGAAGTATGAAGGGTTGAAGTATGACAAAAGAGTAATAATGGAGGTTTTGATTATTATTGAAATGACAGTAGCTCCTGGAACCTCCAAAAGATGTTACGGTCCCAAAGATGAGGCACGCACAGAGTAGGCAGATGCAAGTAGCTCTTGATCAAACTTCGAGAAGAATAATGCAAATGGGCTGAAGTTCATGCAATAGATGAGAGTGAGACAGCTAAAAATAAACCCCACGCCTCACATATTACAGTGCCACATCCGTTGTAACACATGGCTTACCAGTGTGTTCCCTGATATTTCTTGTGACTATGTTTCTCTGATTTTTGTTCAGCAGTATCCAAACAACAACTTTTCCTTTGACCGTGGGTATGCTACACAAGGAGGTGACAGGCAGCATTCAGAGATGTACTGTGCCTGGACATTTTCTGAGCTCATAGCAGCTACTCAGCAGCATAAGCACCTCTCGGTAATACTCAGAATAACGTACCCTAGAGCAGTAGGCAAGCAAAACTTCAGCTTGGGCCTCTGCCCCTCACTGGTCTTTTTATCTGAAAGGCTATCTCAAATGACAATGACTACATCTGCTAAAGTTTTCCTCCTGAAAGCTGCCTAAGTTTTCACCGAAAATCTCATCTTTTCTCAAACACTTTTAATTTTCCATTATTTTTTTTCATGTAATATTTCCTTAATTTTTTTATTATCTTAACTCCTGCCTTAAAAAGTCATATGCCAATAGACACACATATTTTTCTTACAAAGAATTATGAGTATTAATCTACTACTCAGTTATCATATCTCAGGGGCTCACAATAATTTGCAAATGTTTAAAATTTGAACTGCATGATTTTGAATAGAGGTGAACGGAAGAAAAAACTATCCACAATACTTTTTTTCCTGGAATGTTTATCACATTCACCAGAGGAAAATATTTTCAAAATTACAAAATTCAGTCCAGAAATGCCAAGATATTTCATTTAGCCATACTAATGAAAAAATGAAGTAATAACATTTCAATGTATTTTCATTTCAAAACACTACCTTTTGTTTCAAAATATTCTTAGAGCAAAAAGAAAGTGCTGGGTAAAGTCACACTGTAATCCAAAATATATATTCCATTTCATGCCAAAATATGGATGTAATTTGGGAGGTTCACATTTTCTTGAAAGACACAGAAAGTGTCTGCTTCAGTTCCTGCTCAATCAATTTATTTTCTAATAGTTTGGTTCAGTTAGAAAAATACAAAGAAGAAAAGCATCAATTCCTCTACAAAAAATACTTCTTGTTGCACATCATGACTACGAGATGTCATGTTCCCAGGAACTGATGAGACAAAAGCAGCAACCTTATGATTTCATGATTTCCACCACCCTGTACGGTGGAGCAAAGGGAAGCAAATCCACCCTAATTTTACTGAAACAGGGTAGGCAGATTTGCCGAGGAGAAGCTATGCAGGATTCTACCTCTTTGCATAATCCTTAACATACGTTCTTTGCAAGACCACATGGTCACCATACGAATGGACCTCTTTCTGTGGAAATCTCTTCAGAAATTAAATCAAATCACAGAAGTATCGGGCACAGAATCATGCATGACACGGTCTTCTCAGACACTTAGGAACACAGTTTGTTAATGCTGTGGACCTTGTGTGGGTACAGAGAGAGAACTGCAAAGAATAAACATGTTCTGAAAGCACACACATAAAGGGTATTCTTTCTTATGTGGAGGTGATAAAAGTAAATTACTAGTTGTTTTTATCAATAATAGTCAATGCTTGTTTTGTATCAGCAATTCTATCTAAATCACTGACCCATTTGTCAAATGACACACTTACAGATGGAGAATTTTCTCTCTTTCTGTTATCTTATAGGACTGAAAAATAAATCCATTTAGTATTAAAATTTAGCACAACCCTCCACACCTCTCAAAAAGATATACTAAAAAAATAGATTTTCATTTTTTTTGCATCAGAATGCAAAAACTTCAATTGTTATATTTTAACGTTTTCTTGATGAAGACGGCAAAACTCATGAGGGTTTTCATTAGGAAAAGAAAAATAAAATGTCCAAGAAATATTTCTTCATAACCACTCAGGTTTACAATTTCAGAATTCTCTACAATAATTTTAGGTGAAATTTATCTTAATGAAGAAGCTCCTACACAAGCTTTTTTACATCAACATTTGAGTCCTTCTCCTTCCAGATATATGTCACTCTTTACACGCTAAAAAGAAAGAAATAACCGTGCTTAGCTGTACTGGTAATGTACAAAGCAATTGGTGAATGAAAACTTTGTGCTTCTGCTTTTGTATTATTTTGAATCAAATGCTGCTATTACTCACTCACCCAATAATAACATTGCATCAGAGGCGTAGTGAAGACAAGAGGAAGGAATTTATCATTGAAAAGGTGAGTCTGAAACACTGCCAGTCCTCACAGAATTTTCTTGACTTAATGCTATACATACCACAACATGTCCCAACCATGCCACAGACAACTTTCCCTGTAACACAAACATCTAATCAGCGTCACCGGATTCTGGGACTTACGTCAATGTGACTACTTGTATGAATGGAGATTACTCATATGAATAAGGAATTGAGACTTCAGTCAGCACAGTGTCTGGAGACCCTGTTGATGCAAGACACAATATGGAAGTGAAGCCATTAAAAAGTCAGCAGTGGGCTACAATTAGCACACTGGTATTTGAATTATTATTGGGATGGAGGGGGCAGAATTTTCCAGTTAGGTTGGGAAGGAAACACATTGTCTCTACTAAGGCTGTGTTTCAATGATGAAAATGCTGGGATTTCTTGAAAATGACCCCTGGACTGTGCTGCTGCAGCAGGGTGAAGCTTAATTCAATGCAAAATTTTAACTAGCCATGATAATTACAAAGCAGGCCAGAGGTCAGTTAGGCTGTTTTCACAAAAACAAGATTAGGCATTTTTCTAGTGGATTCAGGGTTTGCCACCAGATTATTATTATTAAAATGATTATTAAGCTTGAACCTACAGACCAAACCCAAGACCCACTGATTTATTTCTGCCTGTGGGAATCCCTACCATTTCTACAAGAATTTTCAAACCAAATCAAAATGAAAAACTGGCTGAAATAAGTCTGTTTCAGACCTATATACTGCATCTTTCAGTTCAGGACTGATGGAATATTTTGATTTCGTGTATTGAATATGCCCAGATTTTTCTTTCAAGATGCATTTCCCAGTGGTACTGCATTGCTTCACAGGTATGTGATTTAGGGAGTCTAATGCTCTCTTTGCTTCTAAATGACGCACTACCCTACTCTTAGCCCTGCTAAGAACTCCTTTCCCAGTCAGTTCTGTACAGTCAGAACTGTACCAGTCAGTTCAGGTAAAAGCATACAGAAAAAAGACTCTAGTTATAATAAAATTATCTCCTTAAATCCTGCTTAATCCTTGACCACAGGAATAGAATCAGAAAAGAAAATCAAAATTGTTTACATATTGACCAGTATTGAAGCAAAATAACATCCTCTACTATTTTGTTTTTGTTTCAAATGGAGTAATCTGGAGCCATGCTAGTTCTTTTGTGATAGTAGCAGAAGTGTATTGGGTACTGTGCAACATAAGAATATATATTCCTCACTGCTAGTCTTATCTAGCCTCCACTTTGTTTCTGTTAGCTCATTCATTTCTCACAGAGATCACTAAAGAAGTGGTACTTGAGCAGGATTCAGCAGCTGTGGACTCTAGACTTGGGCGCATGTTCATGTTCACCACCAATTAAGTTTTTTAATTGAGACCCCGAGTGACCCAGTTCGCTTTAAATGTTCTCAGTGGGTCTGCCAGAGTATTCCCACTCTCCCACGTTCATCTGAAATTCCCAAATGGCTCTCAAAGTTTGAGGTGCTGACAGCAGTCGATCCCTGACTGTCCACAGTGAGGGACAGGGCAGGCAGTAGCAGTGCCTGCTTTTCCCTGTGCAGTATTTTCCCCTTTGCCCAGTGAGGGTCCAGCTCTCCCAGCCAATGTTACCTGCATACCAGTGGGCCAGAACATGGGCAGTGAAATGCTCTGGGTTATTCTCAGAGAAGACCCAGGGTCTGCTCCTCCCAGCACATTTCTAATTTTTTTGCTATTATTAAAAATAAACAGCCCCAGGCCTGAAAGCTAAGCACTTTACTCACTATATCATTTAGCTCTCTTGTTTCCTGACTAATATAATCCATAAGGGCCACAATCTGTTTATTTTGCACTCAGTCAACCTTTTCTCCTTGTTTAGATTTATATTGTAGACATCATAACTTTTACAGAACATTGGCAAGACCTTTGCTTTACTTCAAATATTCTGGATAAACGTGTATGTCTCAGTAAGGCAATTTTCTCTTAAGAACTTGAGAAACTTCTTTTTTTCTTCTGCAACATTAACCAGTTACTTTAAAAATAGAATAGACTAACCAGTTTCCTGTTTGGTGGTGACAATCCTTTTTGTGATCTATAGTATTTTACACTGTCTATTCTTCCTGCCTGCTGAAAACACCTTTTGCTTGGAAGACTGCATATGCAGGCAAGAATTGTAAAATTTGCCTATGGAGTGCTTTTTCTATCTTAAACTAACTGTTTGCCTGTTAGGCGACTACAATAAACAGTAAATACTTGCAGCTTTCCACAAGCATCTGGGGAGTAGTCATTACAACTGTCTAAATCACCTCAAATTGATTGGCAATCAATTAACTTGAGGGAAAATTATCTAGCACAGAGTAGCCAAAGAGCAAGAGCTGAACTCCCTAATGGCGAGAAGTGGTTTAGTAGTCAACAAACACAACCACTCAGAAAAACAATAGGAATTAGACCTGCTGGGTCTGTTGAAGCCTATTCAACCCTCAACCTCTTCTAGAACTGGGCCTTTAACTTCTTTAAAAACCCTGTGATGATTTCAGATATTCTGATACAGAGTTGTTTTTTTTTTTAAAGATGAGTCAGTTCTTCTGCTGAGAGAGTTGCTAATAACATAAAGACCACAGGTTTCTGAGTCATGCATATGCATATGCAATAATGTTCTTTACCGGAAACATAGCATTGATGTATGCAGATAAAGCTAGATATAGCTGCAGACAAACGATGGCATGTGATGGTATAAAGGCTTCATTGGCAAAGGTTTGAGAAAGTGAATTTCTCATAATTAGGGAATTATGCAAAATGTCCTCAAGGAGTGATGATGCTACATATTTCAGAAAAATTGTTATACGCTTACTTCAGACTTCTACTTTTCTGAAGCTCTGCTTTTTGAGCCAAGTACATACTTGACAAATAAGCAATCAATTTCAAACTCTTCCTACCATAATCTCAGGATTTGTTCCTGAAAAATCACAATTCCTGAAAACTCCTCAAACAACATCAGCAGATTGCTTACATTTTAAAATTAAAAGTAAATTTTGGATGGCCAAAATAAGAAGAGATAATTCCATGAATGGTAAGTGCTCTTTGAATGAAGAGAAGAGCACAGAATTCTCCCTGAAGTCAGTTGCTGGAAAACCTGGTGTGCTCAGTGCTACTGAAAATCTCACAAACCAATTTTCAACACTGAAAAATCAAACACTTGCCAAAAATCCTTCTATAGACTTGCAGAGGATTAAGAATAATCACAGCTGTACTGTTAAGAGGTCTCCAATTAAATGCAATCAATTTGATTAGTTTATGCCTTAACCTCGCCATCACTTTACCATCAGTTTTTATGTCCTGCAGATTCTAGATGCTGATAGGTTGTTTCAATTCCCCATTTTTTCCATTACCAAGGTTTCATTATGCACGTTAAGCGTGTTTCCATTTGCCTGAGGTACACCAGGGGCAGGGAAGCATTTTTCAAAGATAACTCATTTAATATTAAATGTCAAAATATTACTCACTTCTTTAGCAAGATCATGCAGCTGCAACCTGGAGAATTAATTTGGAATGGTGTCTCTGTGGAGTTCAGGGCGTTGGTCTAAGCATACCTTTTGCTAAACAAAAAATCATTGACTTACCCAGGATTTAAAACATTGTATGGAACTAACTAAAGGGCAATAATGAACAGCTAAACATACAAAGGAAGTGTTTTTTAAGCCAGAAAGACTATGATTAATTATGGATAAAACAACCAGGGGAACTTCTCATTACATAAAGTAATGAAATATGTCTATTAGCATGATAACAAAAAAAGTGGAAATGACTGTGGGCTTTGTTTTGAAGATTATCACCATAGCGTTTCCCTTCTGCACAAGCAATCAAGAACCCATTGAAGAAAAGAATCATGAATACCCCCCTCCCTTACAGACAGACAATTGATGCAGGAGAAAAAAACAAGCAGGCTGACTGTTCATAGGACAGTTGCTACCTGTGTTTCATTGGAGGCGATTTCTGATTTACATTCATGCAAATCAGGTTAGACACAGCCCTTAAATGACATGACCAAGGATCTGTGTCAACAGAGTGAACCATCACCTGATCGTCTCCATCTCAGCTCTGAGAATTTGTAACAAAGCCTTCCTCTTCATGGGAAGGCCGAAATTATACTCTGACTTCCAAGAAGAGGTGTTTACCACTACCTGCACAGAAAATTGTTTCAGGAGCAACTGACATTGTCCATCACCGAACTGTGCATTTGTCAAAAGACCACACTACAAGCTGATAACTGATCAGTCCTCCTGTGGACTTTATCATTTCTGTTCTACTTGGGGGATAAGGTTTGGGTGTCAGGTGTTTTATTTCTAAGGTTTTCATTATGTATTTAGCCAATTCCCTTTTTTCCGTACAGTATCAAACTAGGAAACAATTATTATTTTTTTTTGACTCACACCTTTTTAGGGACTTTCTACACATAAAAGCTATTTCAGAGAAAAGGCAGAGAGAGAATTTAAAACAGAATAACCATATTGGTGAACAAAACCATATGCAGATACTTTGATTTTGTATTAAGAATGTCCAAACTGGTTGTCAATCAGAAGGAGTAATTCTGCTTCCAATTTACATCCTTTCTTGTCTTGAAAACTTTCAAGAGTCTTTAAACTCAAACTGACCAAGCTCTCCACAGTGCAGTGTGTTAATACACATTTTGCATTAGGCAAACCACAGTCACCTTTACTGATTCACTCCAGCCCATTCGTTACAGAAGCCATATGAAACTTGTTTTGCTAAAAAAGCAAATGAAGAGGAGAGAAATTGAATTATCCCGTATTTCTTAAAAATGGCATTTGAATGTGATAATGGCCACCCTTTTGCTTATAAAACAAGACAAGGCGAAAGTACTCTTTAAAATGATATGCCAATCCATAAGCCTGAGAACCATTTTGGTCCCTCTGTTCAGTTCCATTATTTAGCAAAACTGTTACTAAGTTAGGTAGGCTTAATCACAGGACCTAAAGTTTCTTACTGAAATCCAAGACATGTAGTATGGCCTTTTTAAATGCTCTTCTGTTAAGTCTTCCCCCTCTGTTTCCTGCAAGAGTCTTCTACCAGATCATCTTTCTACTTGGCTTTCTTTAACCCCATGGTTTCCTCTCAGGACCTCTATTTTGAAAACTGCTGCCTTTAAGCAATCAGGTAATTTTTGGTGCCCCAAACCAGCCTTCAACATGTTCTTTTGGGTTCCCATGTATTTTTTTCTTTGACCCTCTGCCTAAAAAGGAAAATAAACACCTCAAGAATGCTCTTGAGGTTTGCTCTACAGCTCCCCTCTAGTGTTGGCTACCAGCCAGACTTCTAGGTGGGGCCTTATAACCCCGGGATGAACTAAGATAACTCTGTTGCACTGGCAAGAAGAAGTTGGGAATGCAATACTTGCTTCCATTTCAGAAAATGGCAACCAAAAATAAAAGTGTCTTTCTTATGGCTATATACCAGTTGCTGTAAGTGGCACAGTCCTCCATGCTAAGGTACTTAGACAGCATAGTGATGGATACAATATAAATACGCTGCTTTTCCTATAAAAATTATAACATTTGGGGTGCACTTCTTGAAGATCATACATATTGGCACAGCCACTCGCATGCCAGAAATGAGTTTCCTGCTTCTGACAGGTCTTTGTCAGATTTGGCTCTTGTGAATATTGCCATTAGATGCTCCAAGTCATAAAAGCCTTTTAGCAAAAATGTTCAATTTCCAGATAAACCTTTTCCCTAGTACACAATAATGATGAAATATAGAGGCTCCTCTAGTTCCTATGTAAAGAGTAGCAAAGGAAAGTGAGCAGGAAAGAACTGCTCTTAACCAAGTATTCCCATGCTCACCTTTCCTTTGTCCAAGTTGTAATGTTTTCATCTGTGTCCAGTCCATACAGACCTCTCTATAGAAACTGATGGTAAAGTCCCTTAAATTGAGACATACCTGTTTAACTTTACTAATAAAATTAACATAGTTCGGGGACTCTCAAAGACATGCACATGGAGACAGTGTTTGGTCTAAAGGGCTGGCTACAGAATTGTGGGTATATGATCAGCTTAGTGTTCTAGAAAAGATAAATTTCCCAAAAGCCAACACAATCAAAACAAATTCTCACTTTGAACTAGTTCATTATTTCTCTGTACTAATCTCGCACCCAGTTTTGCAGGTCATACGAGGAGCTGGGAAAAAGCAACTCTTTGCTAGTTCCAACACTGCTAGGTGGCTGCTCATGCTGGCACTGCTCTTCTCGCTGGCAAGGAATATCACCACACCCTAAAAGATGCATTGCACAGTACAGTGATTATGCATGTTAAAGAAAGAATCATTGCTGCAGGAAAAAAATAAGCCTAAATCATAGGTGGGCAAATAAATTCATAACAGTGTCTCTCCATTTAAACTTTCATACTTTATTTATTTCAAATTTGTGACGCATCTTTCTCAGTAGGATTCTGAAATTTCTAAGTTTCTCTGACAAACACTTCTTTAAAAATATCGAGGACTTCACCTCCAGCATTCTCTAGCTGGTAATGACCAAAATTGTTTGGGATAGAGTTCGTTTCCAGACTGAAAAATTTAAGAATGGTTCAGGGGTCCTACAGGATTTGACCCAATCTCCTTGGCATCATATGCTGTCTCTTAGAGTGGTCAGCACCTTATCTTCTGGAGGAATTTATAAGGTCTCAATTGTGCAGGTCTTAATGTATGGTGCAACATACATTAATTTAATTCCCACAGAGGACTCATGCTTGTCTTTACAGTCAGATATTGCCTTAAGCCTGGAAGCTCAGTATTCCCTCTCTGATGTTGTCACGATAAATTCTAATTCTAGAGATGCTACTTGTCCATAGAAACAAGCAATCCGCATTTAAGCTGAAAACTCTAAATGTGGAATATTAAAAGCAAATGGGCATATTGTTGGATTTTTCTTTAATTTTTTTTAGCTTAACATTTACTCCTGATAAATATTTTCCCTGGTAAACCCTGGTCACTATATATTGTCATAAACCAAATATAAGTGAATTGAGGATACCACTCAAATGAAACTCGGTTTTGGACAAGTAAAACAGCTTTTAAAGAATTTCTTTCTTTCTTTTTACTGATTGTTTAATAACATCATGTTTTTATTGTACTTATTTAGTTTTGTGATTGATACGTTTCACTGTTTGACACTTCATGACAAATCAGACTATTATACTTTTGACAAGGTGGCTCCACTGAGAATTTAAACAACAGGATTTTATTCCAGCCACCATTTTATTAAATCAAGAATTAACATGACTCTTCAGCTTTCACCAATTCATTGCTGTACACACCTTCATAAAGACTTTTGCTTGATTAATGAATATGTGGTTTGGCCTGAAGTACTGTGATACTCTGATTGTGTTTTTTGACATGCCTTTCTTTTTCTGTCATATGTTACACAAGCCTCTTCTAATATAATGGCTATTGCAGTCACAAAGACTGATAACTTAAGATGATAAAACAATTACTGGGATAAAAGTACCAGCTTTACATCTGTGTGTCTTAAGCATTCAAAGTACAAAATTACACTGCAAAAGCCAAACTCTCCTTGAAATTCCATTATACAAATCACAGTTGTCTATTGTCCCACAAAAGCATAGTGTAGGGGTAAGTCTTTTTTATAAAAGATTTAAGAAAATTCTGACACTTCCAATCCTTTTAATAAACTCTGCTCTCATGACTCATGTTGCTTTAAAATGTAGACGTGTATCAAGCTAGGTTGTGGGTGTGCGCTGATACTATGATTTACTCTCAATTGCTGGCCAGACTTATCAGTTAAAACAATTTAAAACACATGGGATTATTTTTTTCTCAACCATAGACTAACAGGCAAAAGTGAAATGAATTTAACCCCTCCAGCTTGTGAGTTGAGTGGGATTTAGTCACACAGCTCTCATTAAAGTCAAGAGAAGTTCAAGTCCATGGGTGTGGTATGGCAGCCTTTCACGTAACTCTTATAAAGCTGGAGGCTTTGCGTGTCTGTGGGGGTAAGACAGTGGGCAAAACCACCTTATCTAGTGGGAGTCACTGCCATTATTCTGACTTCAGTGGAGAATCTGACCTGATACCTTGGCTACCTACAACCCGGCAGGTAGACAGATTGGTGGGCTTATATCCAAATGGTGATTTCCTCCCGAAAGTATGGAGCAAGTGGAGCTTATTCCACTTCGGAGTAATCCACTTCTGGTAGCTATTCTCAAAACCAGGCCACCTGTGACACACACCGTGCCAGCTATAACTTGTTAGTGATCTTACAGGGAAGTCTCACGTTGGGCTAATTGCTGTGCTGGTCACAGAGCAGCCAATGCCACCTCTTGACAGCAGCAGCAATCAAAGTAAAACTCATTAATTGCTGAGACCATTTAGTTTGTCAGGTTGGCCGTAACAGCAATTATGTTTATTCTCTATAAAATATCTGCTCCTACTTTACATTTGAATGCAACTCCAGGTATTGGTTGTTGCTTTTTAAAAACCATGGAGGGAATCCTGGGCCCATGGAAGAATATAGGAACATTGCCATGAAAGACTTCACCCCACATGTGGTTCTAGAGATACATACCTTCCTGAAACAAACTTTCCTAGAGGGCAAAGTCATTTTGAACTTTTTAAAAGGCTTGCAGCAATGTTTCAACTTGTCCCAAGCTCTATTGCCTTTTGCATATTTTCTCAGTTTTGAAGAGAGCTTGGGAAAGACTTCCAGGAACTGATATGTAAAAACAGGCTCTGACTCCTGCATTTCAGCATCCTCAGCAGCTACTGCTGAGTTATCTGAGCACAGTTCTGGGCTCTGCCTCAAATCTGCTCTGTGACCGGGGGTAAAGTTGCTTACTCTTTCTCTTCCTCAGTTTTCCAATCTTAAAACACAGCTGATAATGCTTCCTTTCTTCTGTGTCATGTCCTGTCTACAGAGACCATCAGCTTAAAGAGAAGGTCTCTGCTACAAGGCAGTGTTTGTTCTGTGCCTACAACACAGGGCTGAGATCCCACTGAAGGCTCTAGGGGTACTGGGCTGTAGGCCAAGATTCGGATAAGCTTGGCTTTTGGTTCAAACAAAGGTTCTCTCTCCTCACAGGCCATCACATTCATTTATTTTGCCCTGTGGTGAAGTTAATGCTACATCTGTGATGTCACAGTTGTTTCCATGACAACGGGTTTATGACTTCAATGTAAAGTCAAATGGAAGGAGAAGCTCAGGGACATGAAGGAAAGCTCATATTCAAATCAGAAACATCTGACACAATAACAGAGAAGAGAAATGGCCAAGAAGGTACATTTCTTTTATTGTTATACAAGTTTGTGGTTTCTTCTTAAGTTTTCAACGTGTACTTCTTCCATCAGATTTTAATAGCTACTCTTCCACTTACGTTTCTTTAGTTAAAGCTGTTCTCTTTCTTCTTTTAAATAAAAAAATAAATATAATACCATTTGTTTAACTAGTTAATGAATGCCTTTGCCTTTTTTCAATTAGGTTTAATTTAATAGGAGTAAATTTGGACTTCAGTATAGTCTTCCTTCTGATGCCAAATATGAATGATACTATTTCTGAACAAACAGGGGAACTGTTAAAACTGTGGCTTTCCATACTTAGCAGAATAGGCTTTCAAAGAAGAAAATAATAAAAAAAAAACCACATCAAAGTTTTTTGAAACACGAATTTTTAAAAAAAAGATGCAAGAAGGCAAAGCTATTATGTAATAGAAGTAAGTTTGGGCAGGGTAATGTAAAGACTCAGAAGCTTTTCATTCCGTGGTTTTTCCTTTGTTTGCTGTTTGTTTTTTCCTTGACCTCCCCAAACACAGACGTCTCTCCCTGGATTAAGGTGCCACCAAAGTACAGACTGCAAAGTGGCAGTGGCACGGCTCAGTGTTTGTCCAACGTGGGAACCTTCACAGGAGCTATCCCTTCTGTAGTCTCCGTAAGGAATTCCCAGCAGCATCTAAAGGTGGAGATGATGCCTGAAGGAAGCCTGTGAAGTTTACCATCCATCCTTATTAGCAAGTCTAAACACATAAACTAGTCAACTCAAAGACCCTGAGAGCCACACTGAAAATGAGGGTGGGCAGCATTGCTTATGTTACATGTTGCAGTTTGATCCACTGAACGTACTTCATAATGGTTGCTAATAATAAAGCCATTAAAGTTTCAGTTGAAAAGTTTTCAGGTAGCTTTTGTGCAACCAAAACTGACTAGGTTTAGCATGTTATGTTTCTACTACACTGCTTGGTTCACAGATAGTTGACTGAATGAGTTAATTAAGATAAATAGTTAATTAAGGCTGGAATTTTCAAAGAAGCCACAGGAATTAGGTAACCAAATTCAGTGAGATTTGGGTACTTAACTCCCTTAGATTCCTTTGAAAAGGGCAGCTATAAATGCTCACCTCTTTAGTTGCAATTATTTGTACTTGCAGGATTATGAGTGCAGCTGTTTATATATGCAGAAGTATGGCTGCAAAAGCAGACATGGCATGAGAACAGAGATCTGTCCATGGATAGCATAGTACATAAATATATACAAGCAGTGGCCATACATTTAAACTATCCTTAAAGTAAAAATACCAGTAGAGTCAGTAATATCTCTGAAGCTGGTAAGAGCTTCTTAAGCTTAGCTAATTAAAATCAATTAGATATACGTAATCAAATATACATGTGCACAAACTTGTAATATATATAAATAGATATACATATATAAAATTATATGCACATATGTGAAGATCCAGATGTGAACATGGATGCAGACAGTTGTTTGGTTTTGTATGCATTTTTTTCTTTGCAAAACAGTAAATTGTAATAGTATTTGCTACTGGGAAAAGGGGCGGCTAAGCTGCTGTGGTAATGTCCATGATCTTATCAAAGTATATGAGGAAATGCTTTTCTTAACAGGTATATAAAACAGGCAGTATGGAGGTAAATTTTATTTAAGCAATATAGAAGGAAGCACTGTAGCAGAGGTATCATCATCTAGGAAAGGAACCATCTGATGGATTAAGAAGGAAAAATAACATCCAACAAATACTATGAAAAACCAAACCTCCAATCAACAAAACCTGACACCTTACCTTTGTACCCGACTGCAAGGCAAAAGGACAAAACCAACAGGTCTGCTTGATAAAGGGTCTGGGTGTTAATAATAAAACCAGGGCAAGCCATCCAATTCATCCTTGGTGCTGGCTCCTGCTGAAACCACTGGAGTTACCCGGGGGCACTCTGACACAAACAGTTAAACCTCGACCCTCCTGAAGGCAATTACAAAATGCGGGACCTATGATTCCCTCCCCTGAACACAGTGCAGAGCTTTGACGGGCATGATCGCAGCCTCCCTCAAAGTCCACTCTCTTTACAATTACTGCAAAAACGGTAAAGGCCATTTTGCCTAAATGAGACAAGCATCAGCTTCTCACCCAGCAGAACACTTTCAGCCATGAGTAACCTTAGGTGTACAAATGCTCTTGGGAATACTCACGTGCTCAGAAATGCACATGGGCTTAGGCACTTTGTGATGAAGGGAATATCAAAAATGAGGATATATCCCAAGGCCAAAGAAGTGGGAATGAAGAGCATCCAGCCAAATCCTGTTTATTAGCAGGCAACATTTTTTTCTATTAAAAATCACCAGGACTTTAATTCCATGTGTTCACAGCAAGAGTTCTGGCCCGTAAACAAATCCAAAATATACACAAGATCAATTTCTTCTAATAAGGTGGGTCAGTGACTTTCCACTAGAGTGAGTCACTGGGTTCTCCAAACCCTTAAGGTATAGTAGAGTAAATGAAAATGAGGTTAGCTGAGGAATGCAAACAGATATACAGCACATATAGACTTTCAGTTTCACTCCAACATCCGTACGTGGCCATAAAATATAGCTTCTTATATGTAAAATGTATAGATTTCCCTCTGCAACAAAGGCATAAAATATCTCACTCCCAAACAAGTATTTGAGCATACGAACACGATCTTTCACTTCATCTAGGACTACCCACCCAGTAAACCAAGCTGTATTCTTTCTGGGTGGCTCAGAGAATAGCATATTACAGTGGAAACACCCATTTATTTCATTTACTGCCATTTATAATATTTTCCACTATTTGCAGATAATGAATTCATCTACTTTTTGCCAAGATTATGCAGCCTGTTTTATAGCCAAAATTATCCAGAATCCTTCTAAAAATGTGTTACCCTTCATTTTCCATGATTGCTTAGTGGTTCTCTTGGAGCAGGACCAAGATCAACCATATTAACAATGCACAGCAATAACTGTACTGTCATGCTCATACTCTCCTAGCAGCAGGAAGGGTGCCATCGAGCTGGTCCCTGAAGTATGCACGATCGAAGAGCGTAACTGTTCAGGTTAATTAAAGCCATTGGATGAGAAATGAGGAATTACTTTTGCAGTTGTTTCCCCTACACGTTCTACAATGGTCTTCTCATAAAGGTAGATACATTTCAGATTATCTGATGTTTTCTTGGCGCCACTGACTCTTCAGTTTTCCAGGATAAATTGTATTTGTAGAATATAACACAACAGAGACCCACAATGTGTAACACGCCTGAACAGACCTAGCTCCTGACCCTGCAAAGACCAACACACGTCTTTAACTTCATACACCATGAGCGCCCTTTCGGATTCGACAGAGCCACAGACAGTGGGTAATACAGGCCCTCGGTGACCAAGCCCACACATAGGGCACTGCATACCTGCACCAAGCCACAAGCCAGGCAAGCAGAAAACAGCGGAAAAGGACGACTCCTTTGTGGGACGATGTGTGTTGGATTAATGCTTATTTCTTAGTAGACAACTTCCCGCTCCCTTCGCTGGCTTGGCTGTGCTGGCATGCTATGGAGGGTGGAGCTGCAGCACTATTCACTCCCGGCTCCGCACGAGGGAAGAGGAGAAACACGCCGGTCACATCTGCTCTTTCCTTGTACAGGGTCTGGCAGCCTGAAAATCTCATGCAGGGGAGAAAGAGGGCTCCTTGCCATCACCAGGCTCAACAGCTGGGCCCAGCATGTAAAATGAAGCACATGCAAATCTTTGTTAGGAATTCCTTAGTGCTCAGCCTGGGGGTTTGATCTTGGAGTCAAGGAAATCTAGCTCAGGACTCTGAATGCCAGGAGCAATCCCTGCCCAGAAGTCCCAGTGGTCAATGTTAGCAGTGATAACAGAACCCATCACACCGATAATTATAAACAAAGACTAAACAAAACAAATTCACTTTCATTTTTTATAATTTTATACAAAAAGAAAATGAGTGCAATAAATATCCTAACAGCCAAGTCTTTGTTTCTTAACATTATCACTATTTTCTTTGGCACCACTGGGAATCTCTTAGGGAGAGCTATGAGGAAGGAGAAACTATGGCCCAGCAAGCGGCCCTGTAGCAGCCAAAATCTGCTCCTCACCCAATCACCATAGATCGGCAAGACTGAAGCCGAGCAGCTGGTACTGAACAAGTTAATCAGCCACCACGTGTGACTTGAGAACCAGGGAAGGCAGCGGAGCCACACAGCAGGTTTAGTTATGGCCACTGGAACAAAAACAGCTTGTCATGATATAACTGAAGATTTCTTAGCACTGATAACTGACAGCACTGCAATATATATGAATACTCCAAAATCCTACTTGGATTCCTATAAATACTCCAGACTTTGCCAGGAACTCCCTTCCCTTTGGCCACTCCATTATTCAGCTTTACCATACATAGCTGGTTGGGGCCTTTATAATTTCTCCCTTCCTCTACATGCAGCACCCCACCACCACCGCTTCCTATACAGCAGGGTCCACTGATATCACCCAATCTGGTCTGGCTTAGACTTCTCCAGCTTCCAGCAAACCCAAAACATACAGATTCTCTCTTTTAACATCTTGAGGCCCTACTACTTGTCCAGTTGATCTCAATGGAGCAGGATCTCAGCGGATTAGCTTTATTCAGATGGGTTTGTTTAATCTTAATCTCTCCCTCTTTTTTTTTTTCTTTTTTTTTTTTTTTCCAGGCTCTTTGATTCCCTTTCTGGTTCTTCTCAGGGTTTCCAAGTTTCAGGCACTTCTCTAAACACCCTCTAATGTTTTGACTTTTGATGGTTAAATTTAAACAAAACTTAAAAGCTTTTCCAACTATTTTTACTCATTCTCAGAGTCATTTATCAGTCCCATAGAGAGCCTGGATTCCCCCTATATAAATGGATTGCCCTGTTGATGTGTAGCTAATGTGTAACCTCCTTTATCCCACAAAGACAGGAGTCTGTCCCCTTTCTTCTGGGTAAAGCAACTAGAAGCCACTGAATCTTTCCTCCTCAAAACAGAACCACTTCTAGGATATGTCCTGCCAGATCCACCACTAAGGTCACAACCAGTCCAACTCTGGGCCTTCGAGGCTGGTCGAGAGGCCTCAGGATGCTGCAACATATTCTGGCTGCAAAGGTAATAATTTTATTTTCCCTGGCCCAAAAGGCCCCGTGTGGTTGATGCCCAGCCTGGATAGCTGCGTGCCAACTCTTCCCATGTCAAAGGTATATTTTCTTTCAAAGCCCAGCTGCAGGCTATGTGAGCTATATGTGTGCTGCTCCTCTCATCTGTCCAGTTCCCCCGGCAAAAATTCTGACTTGCACTTCTCACACTTACTGGAATCGCAAAGAGGCACATGAGAAGGAAATGTGTGGCCTCTCAGATCCTCTAAACATTGTCCAGCTGCCACTAAAAAGGTGTCCTGACTTGAATTCATTTTTTTAATATCATTTTTTAACTGACAATTACTCTGTGCTTTTGTACAAAGCCATAGGAATTTTATTCTTGGACCAGTAGATAACCACAGCACATCTCTCCCAAGTTTCCAACCCCACAACCATTTTTCTTAATTTTGAAACTTTAAAGAAAGAATGCTGCTTTGGCTTCACCATTTTACACAACTTGTTAGAACCAGGGGAGAATGTTACAATACCAAGCCACATGAAATGGAAACATTTGAACAGACCTTTGGGCTGAATCCCCCTGCTTCCACCAAGCTGCACTCAGCCCATGACTGAACAGTGCCTGGCTTGGGTAAAGGATGGTTTTTTGTGACCTCAAGTCCTGGTGGCAAGCAAGAGTGGTTTGACCTCCCAGTGCAATTAAGAATTGCCTCCAATCTACTCAGAATTGTGCATCTCTGACTCAGGACCTCCCAGGGACTTTCTGACAGCTAGTGATAACGGAAGTCCTACATGCTGTGCTGTACTGGGGGACCTGGGAGTTACCCCAGCTCGCTGACATGAACAGCTCTTTCCTAACACCTTTGGCAGGAGGCTCCTGAAGCTGGCTCTGCGGGTTTCGCTGCCAACACAGCAGTGCAAGGAGACCACAACAGTTCCAAGGAACCGTTTCCCCTAAGAGGAAATGAAAAGAGAGACTGAAGCCACTGGCAAGCCATACATTAGACATTTTGGTTAAAAGCAGCTAGACTGCACTTTGGAATGACTACTTTTTGCAGAGTGCTTTGCTCTTCTTCTGTATGCATTGTACTCCCACAATTCATTGTCCCAGCTATAGACAATGCTTTTAGTTTAGTCCTCCAAAAGTTTACTTTTCTATCACAAATTTCCATATCACAACAGGGTTTAAAAATACAATAGAGGCATTTAAGTGATGTTCTGCTCCTGTAGACTAGCTGGCTCAGTCACTGCATTTCCAAAGGACACAGCCCAGTTACAAGAACAATATAGGAATGTGCACGGAGAAAAGCATTGTCAGCAGGAATTATAAACAGAGCTTCAAGAGAAATGGACTTCCACATGACAGGCCCGTACTGGGGTCTATGTAGTCAGATGCTCTTACAGTGGACCTGCTTTTGCGAGCACAGTATTCAGCCCCCGGCCACCTGAGGTATCCCCTCTCAGGCTGATTGTTCCTTAGGCTGAGTTGTTCTGCTTCCCAGAGCAGGGGTAGCTATTCCCTGGTCCCTCCCGCCCTCAGAGGAGCAGACAGCCACAACCCAGTATCAGTTAGGTCAGGAGCCCATGCCATTTTGCTAGGTGCTAGAAAAATACATATACCACAGTATCTGCCTCAACAACCAGAAAAACTACACATATAATGTAGGTAAAGTTTCAGTAGGTAATACTACTATATTGCCTCTCTTGTACACAGACAAGTGAAGCACACAGCAATTCTGTGACCTACCCAGGGTTAAGGACCATCTCAAAGGGGGTTGTTACAGTCAGACCTATTAACTGCTAGCCCACTGCCTTCTGCAGAAGGTCGTTCTGCCTCCTGTTCAGAACACAATTCAATGCAAGTTGAGCTAATCCTACAACATCACTCAAAATAAAATCAAATCGCCCAATCCTGGATTTGAAAACGCTTTACAACACAAATATTATAAATACAGAGAGAAACCAAGAGCAGGAGCAGAATGAACCTAGGAAACAGAGGCAAGGAAAGAGAGATATGATTTCAACTGAGATGGAGAGCCGATGAAGAGATAAGGGAAAGTCTTTCCAGATGGCTGGAGCTGTAAGAAGCCTCTTGCTCTGAAGCCGGCCATACTGGATAAAGAGAAGTTTTGGCGTGATAATGTGGCTTCACTAAGGTCCCAGAAAAATGTTCTTTGCAGCAGGTGAAAGAGTCCTCTCACAGAGAGGCAGACTGCTGGTGAGCCCTCAGATGATGATGAAAGTGAAAAAGACCCTGCCTGTAAATTCAGGCTGCATGAAGAGAGGCAATGCAATCTGGGAGAATTGCCGCAACTCTTCTGGGAGTAGCCCAATAAAGTACTGACAGCCACGTAAAGGCAGTAGCAGCACAAACCTCACCACAGCATAAATGCCTGAGCACTTACTCAGCCATCCCAGGTGGGCTTTGCAGCTTTGGCTGAATCTGCGTGGCCTCTGCTTTGTTATGATCAGTACCCGCTCTGACCAGTCTAAAGTGACCTCTGAATTGTCCCTGTGGTTGCAGTCACATCCATAAATCACAGCACAGATATATCCAGTGATTTTGCAAATCCCCCCCCAACAGTTACTTTGTCTTCCATAGCCCTGCATAGTTGGAAATAGCTGAGAAAAACCTACAGGCTAATATTTTTTGAAATGGCTTTTAAGGACTCCTTTTTTGTCAGATTCCTCACCTGCTCTGTCAGGGTGTTCTTTTATTGCCTTTCATATTTCCTATGAAAGACTGTAAGATCCCAAAGCCCCAGCATATCTGCCATCTCAGCGCTATCAGGAAAGAGCTGATGAGAATATGATTGTCAGTGATGATTACAAGTACTTTACAAACACAGGAAAGCATGTTCTGCATTAATTGCTAATCTATTTCAGCCAATTTGGCACCATGACAAATGCAACTGGTTGTATCGAACAAGCCAGGGGACTGGGAATGGTTCTGTTTCAGTATAGTATGTCCAGGGAGAAGAATCAAACGTTAATCCCAGGTGACTAGTTTCTTTATAAAAATATTAGCAACATAATGGAGGGCTTTTTAATGGGATTATAACCACACAAGCGGACACCAAGCAGCTGCTCTGCTAGTCAAAGGGAACATGGCTGACAATAAGATTTAAGAAACTCAATGAGGGGAAAATGGCAAACCTCTGGCATGGCACACTTAAATGACCTTACTGCTTAAAAGGAATCGGATCATGTTGCATACATGAAAAGAAAATCAAATATGCTTAAAGCAATCTCTTTGGGCATGCTCATCACTACTTTCTCCCACTGATCCTCTGTCAAAAGCAGAGAAAATGGCCAAATCAAGGAGAACTCATCTTTTCATAAACCAAGGATAAATTTTAAAGCCAAAAAGATTTCACTCATACACTGAGTAACTAAGGGGTCATTGTCAAGGATGGCAGAGCCTATATATTGCCCCACAACCTTTGTGTTCCTCACTCTGCAGAGCTGAAATAATTCTTCATTCTGAGTACAATTTAACAGCTCAATGCTGTAAATATGTAAGCGTACAAGCATATCTTTGAGTGTGTGTGTATGTATGGGATGGACTATGTGATCTTTAAACTCATTCTATGATTCTATATATGAATATATATGAATGAATGTATGCAATATATATGACTGCATATAAATGAATATATATTATATATATTAATATATATAAATGTACATACAGAAGAGGAGAGCCATGAGGCAGCCACTGGGAATGACCCTGCAACGGCACGAGCAAGAAACAAATCTCATTCAGAAATCCCTCTCAATACATTTTATAGGACTGTCAAAATCACAGGCCTAGATTCTCTTCATGGTAATACCTGGGTTCCCTTTCTTTCCACTACTTTAACTGAGAGGTATAAAGATGGTATTGTAACTTATTTTATAAGTTTATCTTTTTAAAGTTGATGGAAGTAATGAAAGACAACTGTGTCTGTATAAATGCACATACACCTCAAAATATAATACACAGATGTTTTTTAGAGTCACCACTTGTTTGCAGTTGGGTGGCTTGAAGCTGAAGCTAGGATTTGGCTCTGTGACTTTGAAAGAAATACAGTATGGTATAATGCACATAACTGTTATGGAACACAAACACTGCTGTATGTAGTTGGTCTAGCAAGGACTGTTTAGGCAGCTTAACCTTAATATAATAAAAATAATTTCTGAAGTCCACATCTAATTTGTGCAGCTCTGGAATTGTGTTACCAGAGGCCCTCAGTTCAGGGTGGCAGAACAACTTGCTAGAGTATTTAAGCACTCATTTAACACTAAACTACACCTTACATCACTCTGAAATGCTTTTGTTAGAATCAGCTGGAATGAAGGACACTGATTCACCTAGCCTGACCGACCCACACTGCCCACGCTAACAAAATATCCCTAGTGATTTCAATGGCTCGGGATCAGACCCACATGTTAGTCCTGAACACCTCTCAAACTTCCAGGGCTTGACCACAGGACTCCCTGGCACCAGTCCAGGTGACACTGTGCTTCCTTTCCAAGTGCTGCATGGAGCACTGAGCTTGATCTCCTGTTCCCCAAACACTGTTGAGCCCATTGTGGTGGCACTGGAAGAGTTTAAGATACATATTCACGTATCTGTGTATCTGCATGCACTGGCAGTGATGGCAGGGCATGTAGAAGTTTAACTGGCCTCAGTTTTCATGGTTGTGATGGTGAGTTAACAGGGTTTGATAAACTCTTTCTTTCACACCATGATGGACTCTGCATCCATCACTAAATGTTGGTAAGTATTGAACAGTGTCGTCCAAAACAATTTCTAATAGTGTAAGTAAGTGCATCACGCTCCAGCCAAGTAACTTGAGTGTCTTCCTGCCTTTTCTAGATGACATTAATTACTGTTATGAAAGCTCCCCATCTTAAGTCTAGTTGGTGACAATACTTTTGTAGGGCACATAACAGCAGATCTAAGATGATCCCCTGGCACATTTATGTTTAACTAATGATAAGCACTGGTTGTGATGCACTAAAAATACTGTGACTGTGGGGAGAATTAAGTGTATCTGTGGTGCCTCGTTCAGGAGAGCAGTTAATGCCGTGATTAAGTCCATGGCTAGTCAGGACAAGACAGACAGCTTATGTTTAAAGAGAGCTAAGTACCATCCTGAATAACACCAACTTCCAGAACCGGGTCTGTAGCAAGAGAGTGGAAGGATATCCTTAAGGAGCCAAATGCCACTACAACCCTAGCTGTTTGGTACTCAGGGGATCAGACGTGCTTTTTTGAACTGCCTTTAACATAAAATGTAGAAACCTGCATAATTTTAAACCTATGCAATTTTAAAAAATCTAAAACAGAAGACTACCAACTGCACACATTTCTCCTCCTGAAAAAAGACTGAAAATGTGTGCATGGGACAGGACTAGATACACTGAATGACACACTGCTGGCAGGGCACTCAGAGTAGTAGTTTTAAGTGCCTATCAGAATCCATACAAAACCAACTAACAAATGCTGGAATTAAAAATGAAGACTTGCAGGGAGACAGGGGCTTTGAGCAGCACAGTATTTCAGATCAGCTTACTGAAAGCTTCAAAATATCACCGGCTTTCAGTCTGAAATGCGTCAGCAACCATTTCATTTTTATCAAAACACAATTAGGCTGTGGTGAATGACAGCATAAATCTTAACTAGGAAAGATACAGGATGAAAGACCACCAGGGTGGAACATAACTGTAAACCTCTCCATAAAACTACATTTGAGTTCTGATCATATACACAGGAACTCCTTTAAATGATCCAGCAAGAATCTTAACTCACTGACTTCCAAAGAAAGTGTTACCAATTAAGTGGGAGAAACTTTAACAGTCAATTTTAATTATGCTAAGAGATTCACCAATCAATTCCCAGCTCAAGCTGAAGTTTTTACTAGAGACAACTGGAACCAATTTGCATGCTTTTATGTTGCGTCTAGACTTTAATAAATGGTCTAAGCACAGAGCAATTCTATGCCAGTATTGAACTAGTTTTCATGTATACTGAGAAACGCACCAGCTTCTCTAAAATTCTCCAGTCTTTGTGTCTTGAAACGCTCCCCTGAGAAATGATTGCAAAGTTTGCCGAGTATGTTCCATAAACACCACTGTGCAGATTGCTTACAATCTGTACCAAGATAGTGATGCCACAGATTGTCCTCCAGCTCGTTGCTTTCATCTAACAGGCGCAAAGCGTGCTGAGCCAGCTCTACCTTTTAGCGTGAAATGGAATAACTTTTCTGATTACAAGACATCATTCTTGTTGAGTATTAACCCAAGTCCACTAGACCAAAATAATTATCCAAACGATATGGAGCCACCCAGGACAGTGATGGCCCAAAAAAGGTAAATCTAGGCAATCTTCCAAACCTCTAAAAATCTTACCTTTCTGTTCTCTCACTCCTTCTCTGTACCTCTCATGGTCCTGATTAAGTTGTGGCCTACTGTGCTAATGGATCTGAGCATCCAGCACCACCTATACAGAGGAAAACAAAGCACCTAGATTGCTAGATTGTTTAAACATTACAGAGCCTGCCACAGCACACGCAGTAGTACTCTAGCTATAGGAGGCTCACCACGACGGCATCACTTTGATCATTGCTGTAGGTCATGGAATCACTCTGAAACCAAAACAGTCCTCTTAAAAAATTAAGTTGAATTACCATTTAGGGAGCTCTGTTGCTTTTTTTTTTCCTTCCTCCCCTTCCTTCTTTTTAAACATGCCTGTCGGGAGTGTGAAATTGTATGCATTTATCACTACCCTGCTGAGCAAAGCTTGTTAAATGAAGAAAGACATATTTAATTAAATGGATTGATAAACATTCATACACTTGTATTCAGAGGGCACTGTATATAATTTTCATTTTTAAAAACTGAGAGGTTGCTTTGGTGATTCAGAGCTTCTTAAGATGTTTCCCACAGGATGATGTCACACTAATAAGCCCCCAGGAAGTTCTGTATCCCAGAGGTCTGACACAAGGATTTACCTGCTACTGTATTTTAGGAAAAGGCAGTAAACAACTTCAGAAGTACTGCAACAGCTTGGCTGCCACCAGAGGTAACAGCCATGAAACCCCATGAAACCCTGAAGATGAGTTTTTTTTCCATTTGGCAGTAGCCCTTTGGTGCAGCAACAAGCAGAGGGTGCCCCATCTCACACCTTCCTCCCTCCACCAGCCTTCTGTGCAAAGAGCTCCAGGCTGTGGGGCCGCATGCTCACCTACACAGCATGCGCCTGGATACAGGGGCGTGCATGCTCCATAGGCTATTGGTGTGGGCAGCACATCTCGATGATTGTCTTTGGAGCTATTCTAATCCTGCAACATGGAGAAGGACTCTTCTGTTAAGCACAGTACAAATATACAGAAAAGAAGTCTGCTTCAGGGACAGGACAGTGTGGGAAAACAGGATAAAAAGAAAGAAGGAAAAGGAAGCAACTGATAAATGAGGTTATACGTCTAAGATCAGCCAGCAAGCCAGTAACAGAGGTTGGACCAGCACCTGCCAGCCCAGTTCCCTGTTCTGTTCTCAGGAGTGGTTTATCCAAGGCATTACTCATGATTGCTGCCAGAATGAGCAAAGCAGAGCAGACTCGTACTCAGGCAGCTGGAGTCTTGACTTGACAAAGTATCCCTTGCTCTCAAGGATTAATTTTGCTGAACGACAATAATAGCTTGTAAAAATCAAATAAAAACCAAATGCCCCGCATGTTGCGGGATGCTGGGATTGTATGGGGTACTGTAAGCAATGCTTTTTGCAAAGACAGGGTATGTTATTCATCATAGTTCTCTGTGGTGGGCAATTTGGTCGCCTTTCAGGGTACTCACTCTAACATAGGATCCCTGCCAACATATAGAAGAAATGGTCAAAGTATTGGGCTTTTCAAAGTTGAATGATTTTTTTTTCTTCCATCTCCTTCAGAAAATGTACCAAACTTTGGGAAGTCACAATAAAAATAAATTACTAGCAATTAAAAATATTCTGTTTGTTGCACACTTTCATTACACGGAATAATAAACAATTTAAAGATTCACAGCCTTTTAAGGAAGCATCATGATCTTCAGACCTGACCTTATGAATAACATAAGCCAAAGCACTTCACTTAGTGGTCACTGCCTCAAGCCCAGATCTCGTGGCAAGTCATTCAGAGAGACATTCACCCTGATTTATGGGTACCAGTTTTGATGTGAGAATGCCACACAAAGCAGTTCCTGTCTAGAGCTTCATGCAATGAATTGCGAAGTTAAGTTAGTTCATGGGTTTGAAATGCCTGTAGTCCAGTAAAATTCTCTCTCCGATTCCAGGCGGAAATTGTGTGTAGGTGGCTTATAAAACTTCCTTTCTACTGTGACCCCAAATCTAAGCAAAAGGTCAGAATCATTTGTGTTGCTTCAAAGGCTCAATTGTTACACAGGCCATCAAGTTAGCCATGAAAAAAACTGTATTCAATTCTTCAATCTATGACATAGCTAAGATAAACATGGTGAAAGATTGTTATTGTTTACTTAAATTCTTTCTCTACTGAAATTGTAATACCATTTTTAATTGCTTATGGTTCTCATGCCACAGTTTTCTCAGTCCTAGCTGCTAACAACTACATTTTGCTCTCAGATACATACATGACCAATAGACTTTATAGAAATTCCAAAACAGGTGGATGAAATCCAGGTCCCAGTAAAGTTAAAAGGAGTTTTTCCAGAGTCTGTAACCAGCAGGGCACTCAAGCCCCTGTGGGACCAGGACCAATTCCAGTTTCAATTGAGATACCAGTTCCAATTGAGGTATCAGTTCCAGCACAAACCTGAGGTGAGGAAATGACTCCTTTTACTTGTGTAAAGAAGTTTTATGATACGTGACCACAACTCAGTGGCAAATACAATCTTTGAAATGTGTCTAGTTTTATGTAGGGGAGGCTGCATAAGTCCACATCTCAACACAGCCCAAGGACCTGGCTATTGCTCTGCATGTGCGTGTGCCTGTGCCCACTAACACCATTACTCACACTGCTATTTGTTGTTGTTAGAATGTAATACAAGATGTAAAATACATATGTTGCACCGCATAAAACAGACTACTACTACAATGACAATAACTGCTCATATTTTAGTGCCACCAACTGAAACAGGGACCTCACAATACAACACAATACTGATAAGTGCTTAAAGGACAGTACCGCCTAAGACTTAAAACCAAGATAAAGCAGGGAAACAAATAGTAGAAGACTGAGAAAGAGGAATTGATTTACTGATGGCCACACAGCAGATAGGTCAAAAATCAGGAACTGGACAAGACAGATCAGAGAATTAACTTAACCATCTACTATTTCCCAACAAATATTAATCACTCAAATGCCAGAAAGCCATTTATTAAGTTACAAGGCCCTTCAACTTCAGTCAATAGCCATTCCATTTCAACCTGGAGTGTACCTACCAAACAAACACACATAAGCCCCATGGAAGTGTTCTTTAAAATGCAAAGTGTTGGCTGAAACTTCGTGTTTACTCTTTCAAGCCATGTAAACCTGAGAATAAATCCACCTGTTGCCCTTTCTTCACTGAGGTCACTATAAAGACCTCCCTTTTATTTGCAAACAGCTTAGTGGCTACCAAAGAGCAGTCACCAATAAACTTATTCCAAACAAAGCTTAATTCCTGATCAACCACTGAGAAGGGTTAAATCAACATTAAGGAAAATGTCAGCCTCTGAAAAGTGAGATTTTTCTGTAGCGGTTTATTGCAACCTTCCATGCTGAGGCTAACTAGAATTGGGCAAAGGAAGATTTAAAAAATTGTGAAAAGTAAAGTGAGAGGTCATAAAAACAGAGAAAGTAAGTAATACAGAACAAGACAGACAGGGAACCAGGAAAGATAACAATAACAACATGACCAAACAAAGT
Source organism: Limnodromus scolopaceus (assembly GCA_028565335.1). Taxonomy (NCBI): domain Eukaryota; kingdom Metazoa; phylum Chordata; class Aves; order Charadriiformes; family Scolopacidae; genus Limnodromus; species Limnodromus scolopaceus. Next base: position 307,465 of record JAOXNO010000024.1, read on the forward strand.
ATATATTTAGGCAATAACCTAGGAATGAGAAGAAAGGAATAAAATTCATCTCTATGAAAAGTCAGCTCTGAGTAAGTCCTTTGAAAAGAGCTGAACACCTGTTTTTTTAATTAAAAATATATCAAACTTAAAGTAAAACAGATTTATTATCAATGATAAGATTGTAATACCTTTAACAACCCATTTATTTTTCCTCAGAATATCCTACACAATTTTCCTATGATTTTCAAATCCAAAACCTAAAATAAACTGCTGCTAAGCGCTCCTTACTGTATGTTCTGCCAGTAAACAGTGTCAGAACGGAGATGGCAACAATAGCTGTGTAGCACATTGGTTTCCTTGAAGGTATTTCCAACACGTCTCTGATAGAAACCCGAGGCGAGCACTATATAATGAACCCTCTGCCATGTACACAGTAATAAATAACCAACTAGTTAGACTGAGGCTGGTGGAAGGCCAAATCCTCCTTCTTGTGCCTCAAAAGACAGGGGAGCAGGAAGACGAGCTCTGCACCACAGCTTCCCTCTGGGGACGAGAGGGCAGCAGAGGCTGACCCACAGTGTTGCAGAGGCAGGTTGAGTTAGAAGGATCCTTAGCAGATGAATGAGTTGCTGCAGTATGGAGAACAGAGGATGGAGTCCAACTGGAGATGGGAGGGCACACAGCTTTCTCCAGGCTAAAATCTGATTTGAAGGAGTGAAAATGTATCCAAGAAAGCGGATGTTGAAAGAAGAAAGGCCTCCTTCCCAAATTCTCATGGGAAAGTCCAACTTCTTTTTTGGCAACAGCCTGGAGGGATGCTTTTTGACCTGGCCTAGACATAACCAGAACTGGGTATGAAGTTCCCTTTTCTCCCCACCCAAACCTCAGAAATGCCACCTTTAAACCATAAGCAATATAAATCAGCACAGACTTTAATGAAAAACAAAAACAACTGTTGCCCTAGTCCAACAGCCTTGAACTAAACATTTTACTGAAGTAACTCAATAGAATTATGCTTCTTGATCGTATTATTTAAAAGAATCACACTTTTTAAAAGTAAAAAAAAACAAACCAAAAACAAACCAAAAAAAGAGCAAGTGCAAGCTAAATAAAAAGGGAAAAATGACCAAACACAAGAGTGTGATCCCCATGTAAATCAAGCACCACGAGCTGAGCTCTGGGCCTTTTTGGTAAAAGCAGCTCCATCAGCAATCTGTAGAGCCCTCCTGTTGTGCGGCACCACTGTAAATGGAATTGTTGGCTAACTACATAATATAATGTGGTGTTTGCAAAGCCACTGCAACCTGGCTTTACTCCACTCTTGTTTACATCAGTAAGAGTGTGAAAATTAAATTCAATGGAAGAAAAGGTGAACTACGGAGTCCAAGTTTCTTTCCAGTATGCTCTCCTAAATAAGACTTGCTAACACTGTACAGACATTTATGGGATGTTGTTTGCTGGAGCAGTTACAGCAACATGCTTGTATTCTTTGTTATGAATTGACCATAATGATAAACACATCTGTCTTAGGCAAGGAATGTTATTTAAGGACTGGAGAATGATGCCTTTTGCTTGAAGCATTTGCTCAAATTATGTGGTTTCCTTTGACTTTTTCTTTCTATTTTTAATTAGGCAAGGCAAGACCAAGAAGGGAAGAGAGGGAAAGAGAGAGAAGGAGAGAAGAGGAGGGAGGGGAAGAAAAAAAGAGAGGACAAAAGAGAAAGCAAGAAAGTGCTAAAGAGAAAAAGAAAGACAAAAGAAAAATTAAAGACAGAAGAGAGAAAGAAAAGAGAAAAAAGAAAGAAAGAGAGAAAGAAAGAGAGAAAGAAAGAAAGAAAGAAAGAAAGAAAGAAAGAAAGAAAGAAAGAAAGA
>JAOXNO010000024.1:309418-361178 GCA_028565335.1 Limnodromus scolopaceus
GAAAGAAAGAAAGAAAGAAAGAAAGAAAGAAAGAAAGAAAGAAAGAAAGAAAGAAAGAAAGAAAGAAAGGAAAGAAAGAAAGAAAGAAAGAAAGAAAGAAAGAAAGAAAGAAAGAAAGAAGAAGGAAAGAAAGAAAAAGAAAGAAAGAGGAAAGAAGGCGAGAAAAGCAAGCAGCTGGTGCTGAAACTGAGCAAGACTCTTTCTCTCTCATTTTCTTCTGTCTTTTAATAAATCATTGTAGCAGCTTTGTGACAGGCCTCTGTTATCCATAATGCCCAAGCAAACAGCTTTTCTTTCAGCCTCTATTCAGCTGGCTGCCAGGGAAGCAGGACTGCAGGCAGGAAACTTCAGTGGCTCAGCCTGCTCCCCTGTAATTCAATTAGAAAAGCAAGCATGAAGTCAATATTCATTGCGCCAGGCCAGAACTGCACAGCACAATGAAATGATAATGAGAAAGTTCACAAAGGAGACGGGCTTAATGATAAGTTTTTAAAGAGTTGCTGCAGCGGGTGACCCTCTGTACGACTGGCAAACACACACGGGCATATGGGTCTTTACCCTCTGGGATTTACTCTCATCCCTTGCCATCTGTATCCAGGGCAGACGGCTGATTGTGAATCCAAGGGAATCTCATGATATACTGTCTTAGGTCGCCCTATTCAGCTATTTTGCACCTCTGCAGGGAAAGAAGACATGTTTCTTAAACACCCAGCCCCCAAGGGAACACATACATACATTTTGCTGGATCACAGGCAATGCAGATTCAAGCGGCATGGAGTTGTGACTCCCAAGCCCAGCAGGGAGGTTGGGCCGGTGGGGCACAGACCAAGGAAATAATGAGAGAGAACTTGCAATACTTCATGGAAGTGCAGAAGAAGAAGAACTGCACCCTTGTGCTTTCAGAGCAAGGCAGACCTTGGCCCCTGCAACCGTGAGAACTTAAAGCATTTGTGCTTTAAACTGATCAGTACTGGGTAAATGCTGGACCCAATTCTGTAGCTCCTCCTCGAAGAGATCTCCAACTGGGGAAGGTCTCTACATGATTTCCTTTCTTCTCCTTTTAGCACTTTGCTGGTGACAAGAAAATATGTAGCTATTTATTTTGTAAACATCATTGTATTTAGTTTTAAAAGTAATGAATGATTGAAGTAGTAATTAAAAAAACAGCATTGTGTGTACAAGCCCAGAGTTGCCTTGTTCTAATTTTGCGTTGCGATTCAACATTCCAGATATGACAGAATTTGTTCTCTTTCAAATGACTTGTATGGTAAAGCCCTGGGCCCCTCACAAAGACACTTGGGCCTCATTCTTTTCGGTGCAGTACAGAAGAACGAGCGGCCCTGACTCTAAGCAGGCAAACATGAGAAACAGAAAGTTTTTCTTTTCTTCTCCTTTAACAAAAGGGAAACAGGGCACACAGAGCTTATATAAGTTCCCTGAGGTCACACAGGGTGTCAGTGACAGAGCCACAAATTGAATTCAGATTCTCAGGCTCTCAGTCCCAGTTCATGTCATATTGTAGTGCCGGGCAGTCCAAAGCTTTAAAGGCACTTTTCAGAAATATGTTGCTATTTTCCAGATTAATCTCTCAGCCTAACATATATCAATCCTCTGCATATCCTATCATCAGTAATGGCTGCTTAATATGCTGGTAAATAACTAATACAAGTCAACAGCTGTATATTTTCTCAAAATCAGGAGGTATTTTTCAACATTGCTCATGACAACAGCCCGTTTTTTACTTCAGAGCCCAACAAAAAGGAAGTCAATTTTGCCATTCTTCCTGATTCAAAAAGCCTTCAACTGCTAATAATAGAAGTGGGTGGTGAATTGCTTCATCTGCAGTAGGAAGCTCTTCATGTCCTATTGGGGCAGTTCTTCAGCTGCTACAAACCCACAGAGCTTCACTGAAGGCAATTCAGCTTTGTCAAGTCACACAAGCCAAGGGCAGATGTATTTGTGCGCCTGCTGAATCTCTTCAGGCTGACCCAAGCTCTGCATCAAAAAGGGAGAATGCAGCACCGCCCACGACTGGAGCTATGCTCGGGGACGTAACAGGTAGAACAGGCTGGTTGGATGCCTCTTACAGCCGTCACTCTTCTCCAGAAATCTTCCATGGGGGAAAAGCACAGGTAAACACCAGAAACAACAAGCCTGTCCCAACAAGCCATGCCAATGTGCACCCCTCTGAAACGTAACCTAGGAGAACAGCAAAGTGGCTCAGAAGGAGCTGCCAGCTTCCAACACTGACCAAGAGATGTTATCTGAAAAAAGGGAAGAGTTTTATCTCTAAGGCTGCACACACTTGTGGCAGCTTCTGTGGTTCACAGTTTTCAACAATTTTCTTGCCCTAGCTGCAATTTGCCAGAATTTTGAAGGGTTCCAGATCCTTGGTGGACATCAACCCCTTCTTCTCCTGGTAGAAGGGATCAGATACTGAACTAATGTACGTTCAGGTCTATATTGAATTATGCCAGAAACAGGCCAGATTCCAGGATTTTTCCTTTTGGTTTATTAATCTCCAGTGCGACTCTCTAAGGGACTAGAGAAAAAGGGGCAGGATAGCCACACCTTCATTATGTATTTGTACTCAATTCTTACTATTGCATAAAAGGCCAGAAGAGATTAGAAGTACTAGTCACTTTAGATACCAGTACAGAACATAATTATACTGTATCTTTACACAGGTATATAAACCCAATCCCAATTTTCACAACTAAATGGGTACTCTCCAAAGGCCCAAATACATAACAACTCTCCAAATACGTAAAATGGAGTCCTCGCTGCTCAAGAAAACTGGAGGTCAAATGTCCCTGTGTAACTCCTGCACGTAGCTGTCAGAAGTGATCACAATAACTTCCCCTTTCTTATTTTAGAGGCAGCACTCTCACTCTTATGTAACAAAGGCAAAATCTGTTGAGGTCAGGGATTCAGAGACACCAGCTTCATCCACTGAACAGCCTTTGCCTCTCAGTGACAGGCCCTGGGAAGTTCACAAGACACCGCAGGTATCTATCTCCCTTCAGTTATCACTCCTTCATGTCAGACCCTGCTATCCTGTTTCATGTGCTGTGCTGTGATGGGAGACGCTGTCTGCACAACATCCTCAGCTGAGAATTGGTTTTTCCTGGAGACATTAATGCATGTAATTGGCGCATGCTTTTCTGGAGTATTTCTATCACCTTTCAAAGATAGAGACAATCAAATCTCTTCTCCACTCATCAAGGAAATGCTTAATGCATCAAGTGGGGAATTCCAGGCCAGCTTATGGCTGGTACTTACTTTACATTTTTGCAAGCAGCAAGGTAACATGGGACAAGGACTGTCACTGTGTTTATTTTGAGTTCCCTGGTGAGAAAAACATTTGACACTGGATGGCTGAAACTTTCCTCCACTCCTGGGGAAGTCAGGCTATCTCTGCCATTCATATACATCTGCTATTATTTGACTTCACCCATCCCCTCCTGAAGGCAGTTACCCTAGGTCAGGCGCTAACCTTCAGAAGGATATGGTAAAATAGAGCTCTTGTCTCTAGCAAGGTCATAGTGCTCATTAGAGATGAGCTCAAAACTCATAAGATCACCTCAAAGAAAAGTATGAGGAAAGGACAAAAATCCGTCTCAAAGTTCTGCATCTCTCTAGTTCCTCCCATACTGTATTCAATCCTGAACTAGGCTATTTTGAAATGGAAGAATCAAGAAAAATATACTCAAAAGGGAAAAGGTGATACTGTAATTAAGTGATTAGCCTGACCGGGGCTTAATTTCAGCCACTGATATAAGACTGCTTTGTACCAACGGGCAGATGGAGCCAGGAGCTCTTTTCACTGTGCCATTTTAAGAATAAATGAGAGATGATCAAACTTACTTTTGATTGTCAGTGTTTAGTGGCAGATATTTTCTACTGGATCAGAATGTAGCTTGCACAACAGCCCTCTCATCTTCTGAGAGATCGCTGTGTTGTGATACACCTTTTCTTTGTGCACTACAGAACACGCCCAGACGGCACGGAATGCAATGCACCTCTATGTTCCATGTAGCCTTTCAGTGTGTCCTTTCAGCAAAAAGGAGTGAATTTGGAGGCAGAGACACAGATGATCTAGGTACAGGTTATAGCCAAAGACCTACAAAACTGCATGCCAAATTCAATCCAGCAGAGAAATTACAGAAACACAGAATGGCGAGTCTATTTATGTTATTAATAATCAAGGTACTGCAACCAGTGAGTCCACAGCTATGCAATTACAAGGAGACATGCAGTGTACACAATCAAGAATCCTTATCAGATTGTTTGGTCTATCTTTTCCATTTAAAAGTGAAGTTTAAACTATGTTTATAGACGAAAGAATTGATCAATGAACCTGTCATTGGTCACGAGTAACATGGAAAAAATTAATCAGGTGATGAAAATATTGCGATTTCTCCATTTGGGGAATAAATTGAAGATATTTCAAAAAGATTTTGTCAAAACTTTGAGGACACGTGCATCAGCAAAGTCAAATGTTACATCTTTGAAAATTTCCCACAAACAAACATCTCTAGAGATATTTGGATATGAGATTTTCCAAAGGTAAAATAGCTGGAAAAACCAAAACCAGAGATTAACCATTATTTAAGCTTTTCAGCTGCTCCCTAAGAAAATAAACTTGGAGTTAAACAAAAACTTGACTGTTTTCCTACAAAATAAATAACACTAACATTATACCCACTAAACAGGAATCAGCTGTATAAACAGTTTACCTGCCACTGGCAACATCTACTATAGGGAGAATTTCTGGGCAACTCTATTCAAAGAAGGTATAACCCAAGTTATGGTAACCATTGTAACCCAAAGCATAATAAACATGAAGTAGCAAGTAGGAGGGGGAAATACCTAAAAACTTCACCATCTTTACTAAGCATCTTCAAATTTTTTACTTGAAAAAGGTAACAATCACCACACTCTTATCACTCTAACCTTGTCCAACAGTTCCATTATAAGCCCTTGCTTCAAGATTTAAGTGCCTTTAACCATCTAAACTCTGTTCACTAATTTCTGAAACTTGGGTGTCTAATTTTCCACATTCATTTCCTTCACCCACAAATAGACAGACAGACATTGTATGCAATTTGAAAGTATTTTGCAGCTTGGAAACAAAGCCCTATTTTTCTGTCATGTAGTCCCCGTGGATATTTTGATTAATTTCAATGAACTAACTCTGAAGAGCTCACAGGCCTCACACGGTTCAAGCAAGAGAAGAAGAGAAAAAAAAAAATCAATCATTTTCACAGTATCGTTCTCTGCAAACTTAAACTGTAACAACACAGTGATCAAATGATTTGCAGTTGTGAACACTAAGAAATGGGAGCCTTTGAAACATGTCATGGCAGAAATGTATCCCCTCTGCGCCCCCCCATCCTTCCCACCAGCTCAGCATATGTAAACTTTTAGGTACTGCATGTTCAAGTTGTTCCCACAATACATAACAGAAAAATGTATGCTGCTGCGGAACAGAGGCATGTGTAATAAATACTTTGTGCGCTCAAGAGCCTAGAAATAGATTGTAGGCTCCATGTGTATTACAGGCTTGTGTCAACATAGCAGATCCATCAGGTGCATGGAGTGAAATGATCCTGCTGGACACAGCTGGGTTTCAGAAGCTGTCTCTACAGTCTTATTTATAGCAGCAAAATTGTCCATGTTCTAGTTCAGCTCTTGACAAAAGGATATATAACAGAGCTTTGCTAATAGGGCTGCATCTACAGTAGGAGCACGTCAGCTGTAGAACACATGATATTTGCAACTGATACAAATCACCCAGTACAAATCTGGCATGAGATCTAGGGATAGAAGTTGGATATGGAGGGATTACATGCAGCACTTTCCAAGACAGCCTCCTGTGAAGAATGAAAAGGGCTTGACTCTACCTTGCCCCAAATTTTGTACTGTCATCCTCATCAAAGATACCAAGATGAAAACGCTTCTCTCTTCAATCCTAGATACTGGTACATTTCACACCACTTTGTTTAGTAATCAAGTGCCTTGAAATAACAAATCTGAATCTTCTCATACAATTTCAGCTTTATCATGCCTGTAGTCACTTTTCTTTTAGAGCATTTGCTATAGGAACCAAATGCTGAATTCCTCTTCACACTTCTTTGGACCACATCCTCAGCTAGTACAAACTAACTTAAGACCCACAGATGTCACAAAATCTTCCCATATTTATACCAGCCTTTGTTTGCCAATAAGACTGTTGCTCTACAGTAATACTGTTTCTGTACTAATTCCTAACATTATTGTAATTTACAACACTACCAGCACAAGAGGGAAAAATTAACCACCAGGAACAGATCTTCTTTCCTGGCTCTCTATAATATGTGCATGTAGTGAATATATGGTCAAGAGAATAAAATAGGGATATGGCCATAGAAATATCTTCTAACTACCTTAACCTGCTGCTTTGGGACAGATTTCACTGTTCAGTTCCCTCAGATGCTCTCCTGCCTCCTTCCTCACACCATGAGTGCTGTCAGTTTGCTGTCAGCTTTACAGTATCAAGCGTGTGATCTCTCCATCGGTACCCTGTTCAGTGTCATTTAAGCTGGCCAGTCTGCAAGGCCACCAAGGTCAAGGAACTATCAGGAGTAAGGTTTCTTAAGTGCAATGTGTGAGACACCATCTGACACTGTTTATAGATAGAGTTAGCCTCTTATTGACCACAGGATAGAAGTTAAAAGCATTGCCTTGGGAGTTCAAATGTGTTAACCTCTTAAGTGATGTTTGAATTAGGGTTATAAAAGGTCTAAAGTTTTGATCAGAGGCTTGGAGAATAAAAAGGATTTGGAAAAATTTTAGAGCAGGATCAGAGTAGCTATACTGAGTGTGCCAACTGCTATATTATTGTTGATTTAATTGAGTCCATCTATCAGGTCTGTGCATTATGTGATCCAGTTCCAAAGATGTTTCCCTGCTGCAGCTGACAAAATACAGACTATACACTTCAAATGCAGTTGTCGGTCTTTAAAACAGGCAGTTACAAAACACGTTGGCTGCTCTAGCAATCAATAATGGGAAGGGCAGTGTACGTTGGACTAACTCCCAAACAATTAAATACTTGCCAGTGTAAAGTAAAAAACGACGCGAGACCACGCCAAAAGCTTGTTCACTGTTTGGCAACCCACAGCATTACAAACACTGATGGTTTAATAATCAGGCAAAATTAAGAAAGCTGGAGCAGCAGAAGCATTTTCTGAGAAGTTTTCTGATTAATACACTGAAGAGGTAACAAATACACCTTCCCTTGAATTGTATCCACATGCCACCTGGAATTCCTGATGCACTCTTTTACTGGAAGTTGACTCACATAGGAGGAGGTTAGATACTGTCATGAATTATAGGCACAAACTATGTAGACATCACACCATCTTCGGCAAAAGAAGCAGTGCATTGCACCCAGAAAGGCAGCCTCTAACAGCTTAAATATTTTGGAGTACTGGACCTGCACTCTGCAGGCTGAGAATGAACAATTCAGCCCAGCCCTGAAAACAAGGGAAGAAAAGTTCCATGTTAGGGTAAACAAGGGCCAGTAACTCTCTAAGGGACAAGGACCTGGGCACGATGACACAGCCAGGGGACAGGCCAGCGAGGTGAGCAGGGCAGGTCTAGGGTGACGGCCCTTGGGTAGCCCAGAGCCCAGACTATCAGCCAAGTTCATGGAGAGCTGAGGCCAGGCCAGGCCATTAGACCACAGGTTGGGCCTGGTGCAGCAGGGCCCACAGCCAGGCAGGGCACGGCTGTGGCAGAGCTGGAAAGCAGAATCCTACGGTGTCACTGAGGCAGCAAGTGACAGCCCAGCTGGGATGAACTGGAGCCCTGAGCCATGCAAAGGAATGCGAGTGGAAGCCCCAGGGGACTCAGGCAGGGCCAAAAAGGCCCATTAGTGACATTTTTTCCTTAAGAATTTCACTGGTTTTCAATATTAAATTATCTTTCTTCCCATGCCTTGGTTTCCCCACAGCAATGTTTTAAATATGCTGACCATTTGAGCACTGTTATTAATTTTTCCACATTTGTGATCTGTCTTATTGATACAGAAAAGAGATAGAAAGAGCACCAAAACTGCAAAGAACGAACGGTAGAACTGCCCATACTTTATGCTACTCCAATGCTTATGCTTAAAAAGTATGGACTTTCTTTTACCACTCCACAGTCTTGCAATAAGTATGTTACCTCTCTGCACCAAAATAATAAGGCTCTGGCACCCATGCTTTGATTTGTGAGTGGAAGAAGGGAGTCACTTTAGGGGCTTAGAGACAACCTCCCCTTTGCCATTAATGCCAGCTGATGTGGCATGTTTACCTGTTGTCACATAATGTGCAGGCACACAGCTGTTCCCCTCAACCTCCCAATTCAGACAAGGGCTGGGCATAGCTCTGCTCTATTCCAGGAAGGGGGGGTCTCAGACCCCAGAGAGAGGTCTGCAGCCAGACGGGACAGATGATGCTTCAGATATGTCTTAGAGTCAGTCAATAGGTATTGCTCACGTGGCCAGAAACAGAGACCCAAACTGGCACTACAGAATACTCCTGAGTAGAAACAGGCCCTGCAGGCCATGCTTTTTCTGGTCTTGTGCACACAGCTACAATGTTGTTGCAAACCTTCTCACTCTTTCAAAGTATGGAAAACATGGTAGATTTTGGTATTATTTATGTGAAATATAGCAAGAAATGCCATGTACTCAGCTATTCTTGCTGCTTCCTACTGCAGTGTACTCTTTCTTATAGGGATGTGGTAGGATATAAGATCCATACTCACTTCTTCTGTCTCCACCAATTATCTAGGATAATAATCTCTTCGTACTTTTCAATTTCCCCACTGCATAGCTGAGGAAATGGCAAAGTATAGGTAGCTGTTAACTTTGCATTAAGGGTCATTTAGAATGCTCCTGTTACACGCACACAAACCTCTGAGCTGGACTTAACTTTAGAGATGTTTCTCTTTCAAAAGATGGTGCATTTACTAGAAATCAAATAATCTGGTGCCCAAGTTAACGCAAAACAGGTTGGTTTCTCTAACTTTCCCTCTTCCCTCTCCCCCCCTCTCACTTTCTCTTTTTTTCCTTTCTCTCTTTCTGTCTTCCTTTCTTGATTTCTTAACTGTAGTACCTGAAACTAACGTGGGAGTAACTGACTATAGAAATACACATCTATTAGCTTTTACACTTGTGGTAAAATAGGGTACTGTGTGATTTCTAAACATTTACAGAGAAAGATGAAACAAAACAAAGTTACCTAGCAAGCGTCAGTCTTAATACTCCAAATTATCATTTCAGAATGCTGCAGAATAGTTACTTTTCTTTAACCCTCCAATAAAACGTGTCAAATCCCTGTAGACCGGACGCCAAATAGTCCAAGCCCAAGGCTGTGGAACCCTTCCATCTGCCACTGTTATCAATAAAAGAATTGTCTCAAGACAGGATGTGTAAACAAATTGTCAAAATATAGTAATCAGCAGCACCAGAGTCTCAATGTAGACAACAATCTCTGATTAATGAAATTAAAAACTGATGTCAGCCAAATCAAGAAGTCCTAGACCTGGAGATGACACTATAGGCATATCACAAAAAAATTCCCAGGCAACAATAAAGAAGGAAGGCGGTGACAGAGTGGTAAGTGGCGTTTACTTCAGTAGTGTCAGAGGTGGATTCCAAGCCTGGCCCTACAGCTGTTCAGGTGAGGCACGCCAGGAGCATGGGCTACCTAAGAAACTTTGAAAATCTCACTAAAATATGAACCCAGTGTTACTTACTTTTTGCAACCTTAGTTTTTACTCCAAGGAAATGCTGTTAGGAAATAAATTCTGTGAGTACACATTAATTTGTAGCAAAAGATACAAATTTTTACTCAGTGTTTTGCACGGAAAGGCACTGATTTGCAATGCAGTCTAACTCAAGTTGCTTGCTGGCAAACAGCTTGACAGAAACCCTGGGAAAACCAGACCAACACTATGTGCCATGGGACAGAAAACCGAAATATAGTTCTAGAGGCTAATTTTGACCCCAAAAGCTTTTTTGGCTCTCTCGTAATGGTAATAACTTTTTTCTAAGTCAGGATCATTTCAGATGGAGGTACAATCTGATCTGCAATTTGCAGTTATTCAGAGGACTTGCAATATCTCACTGACACTAAAATTGACACTTTGGCCGAGTATTCCATACCAGCAGGAATCAGCAAATATTGAGAAGAGAAACCTCAGATCCTGTTCACTATCCATTTGCAGAAATTATGTAAAAAAAAAAAAAAAACAGAAAGAAAAGTTTGGTCTTGAAAATTCATAAAAATGCAAGCTTGACTTTCCGTATTTTAAGAGCGGACTAAAACGTAGGTCGGTTGACTTAAGGTAATATTTTAACCAGAAAGCACAAGAAAAGAAACATCCTAATTGACTGAAAATCCAGCTGTGAACTTAAAATAGAATTTTAAGAAGTCGCATTTTTCATGTTACTAAGTTCAGCACTGTCTAGTCTTTGAAGAAATGGATTGGCTCGACAGAGCTAGCTGGAGCACTCAGCATTCACACGGGAACTCTCTTCTGCTGTCAACTGGCCCAAAAGCATGGCTGTGAGACTTACCATATCCTGGCTGCTAGCTATTAAACATATCTGCTAGGGCCACCTTCGTGCTTGAAGGAGAGATTTAGAGATGGAACTTTTAAAGCTTTTTGTGGATGCTTTGTTCTGTTTAAAAACATCTTTGCCTTTACCGGAGAGATTTTCAAAGCAGAGGAAAGAATCTGTGGGCTGGATCCATTCCATTTTAGTAGTAATTAAACTCTCTATTCCTAAAGGCCCAGTCTAACTCTTAATGAAATAAACAGCATCGCTCCCATTATGTTCTAGAGAAGCAGAATCCAGTTCCATCTACTTAGGGCTCTTCACATGAATGCTTCCTAACTGTGATCAAGACAGATAGAAAATCAAGGCAGATAGAAATCAAAGTTGAGTAGTGTTTGAAATTAGTATCTCTAGCACAATGACTAATCTGTGCCACATTTTCCACTATCAGTGGAAAATTCCCTTAATGGAAACTCCAAAAACCATATCCACTGTCTGTTATATTAGCATTCTGTACTTAAACCAACCACTTCATTCGTTGATTTCCATGTAACACCCACCTCGTAACCATATACATTAGAATCCTGCAGTGCCAAGTGTTTCAGGGATCCTGAAATGATTCCCTGCTAGCACTAACTTTTCCATCTTCAAGGCCTTTACCCTACCCACTGAACTCTCCCCCTATTTCCTTGCTGCCTCATGACTCACCACTGAGCCACGCTGCCTGTGCAATGCAACCAGGCGATCTCCAGCCGCCGAGCCCCAAAACCCTCCTCACTCAAAAGCAGTACAGTAGCAGTCTTCTAAAATTCACCTGGACTCACGGGGTTTCCAACTTCACTTAGAAGCGATATTAGTTGGAAAAAATGCTGATTTGGTGAAATCAAGATATTCCATAGAATCATTTTTACTTTTTTTTTTATGAAGGGAAAAAATCAAGAAACTTTTCAACCTTAAACCTCCTTAGTTTCTGGACAGCTCATTTATCCAGCACATTGACAGCTCATCAGGTGGAGAGGCATCCAGCATCTGCAGTTTATTACCCAGATGGAGCCAGGGGACCTCAGGCTTCTAACTGATCACTGGAAAGCTCTATAGTAAGACCGAGTATTTATCTCAATTTATAAGCTTCAGAGACAAGGTTCTTCAGAGAGTGAAAAATCAATGCAGCTGAACGGAAATTAGCAAATGCCAGGGCATTTGCAGGAGCTGGGGATTTGGCCCTTGTTTTGTAATATTTGATTAAAACAAACTTCCACATTCCAAATGCTACACTGCCAAAGTTGAACATCAACTGCATGAGCAGCTATGTGGCAGGATGTGGAAAACTACTTTGTGTTAATGATTCTATGCTCTGATCAATATTCTACAGTGAACAAGTTAGTGTTTCACAGAAGATAACACCATAGGAGCAACAAGTGTCAAATCACTGGGGCAATGCCAGATTTCATTCTGCTACAATCCCCCACTGCAAGCATTTGAAAGGCTGCCCGAAGCAAAATAATAATAATTGCATGAAACATATGCAAAAGAATCTCACTGATCTATGAAATGTAGCATTTAATCACATGGGTCTTTGCTGTTTGGAGAATAAGAGAGGCAAAGAACTCCAATGAATACTCTTCAATAGGAAGTCAATCAGCTTATGGCTGTTTATATCGCATACGGACTTGGTCGTAGGTCTGACTCTCATTTGGTATTTTTTAAAGAATTAATGGTGTATAAATCACATGATTAAAGTCATTGCAGGGTTTTATAACTGTAGGCTCTCTTTATAAACATTAAGCTTACTATGTGACCTAAACCTGGCTCTGTTTTATAATTTTTTTTATCTAGCTGCCAAGAAAAGCAACTGGCAATGCTTCCCTAGTTGTCTGCATAGACAACATAAAGGTTTTCAAGGATTCTTCGTATTCAAGTCTTTCTACTTGCCTTCATTTTGTGAAGCTTTGCTGGTTAGCCAGAAAGACCTCCACCTTCAGCAGTCTGTCCCATCTGTGATTGATTACACCCCTGTGTGCTCTCTCCACTGGGACTTCATGGAGGCACCCATTCACACGGTGAAAGTGCCAAACCTGAGCCCACAATGACTACAGTCCTATACAACGCCCCCCACTTGCTCACCAATCACACATGATTTTTCCCATTCGTGCTTTTACCAAATCCCAGAAGCCTGTTCTGGGTGTCTGATCAGGCAAGTCTTTACCCTGTTATTTTAAGGGGTCTGGAAAAGAATGAAGAATGTTGTAATATGAGACATAGTTCACTAACATGAGTGTGGAAGAGATCTTCACTACTGTCAAACCACCTGCTAAAATGAATATACTTAACAAAATCTTATCTCCCTTGATGGCATGAAAAGCTAAGCACTTTATCCCAAAGGTTTTCTCTGCTCTCTTTTTTCTTTTCCAGATCAATTTCCAATTCTGGTACTTAAAGATGGCTTCAAACTGTTTCAGTCTGTAAAGTACCACATAATTTATTAGTCTGAAGACAGGAAATATTCCCCTCTAAAAGCCCCTTCTGTTTGTGTGCTGCTGGAGATTGGAAAGGGTAAAATATCTGGCCAGTGGGGATTGTCCAACATAGGCCCAGTAAGTCAGCAAAGCCCTGTCTTTTTTTTTTTATTATTTACAGGCAATACAGGAAGAGACTGATAATTAGAAGAATAACAGTGAAGTTACTCTCACAGTCAAGGAATAGAGAAGCCGATGAAAGCAACCATGAATAAAAAGTTCAGAGCCCAAATACTTCATTCTGAAACTAGAAGACAGTTGGGGGAGAAGGGACATCTGTTCCCAGAACAAAAGGCCAAGAGGAACAGGACAGGGGAGCTCAGCTTGTTGAGGCCCCCCGAGCTGCTACATAAGTTTGTTTTAGCCTGATACGATTTTTACCTCTCTTTGGAAGACACATGCATTTGACACTGGGCTGATTCTACTTACTGTCACTACTAAACCCTTTTTATTCCTCTGCAGGGAAAGTTCAGTCACTGAATCTGTCTACTCCTTCTCCCATCTCCTCCCCTCCCCTCTAACCCTCAAAGACATGAAGTTACATTTCTCTATTTCTTCCATCAGCTATTGTGGTATGAGAGTTCCACTAAGACATGGGCACGTTCCAAAAAAAACATGCGAATAAGGACTTCTGTGTTTTTAAGACCTGACCCAAGATATTTATTTATCCAGAAGTTGAAATTCTCACGAGCAATGGGTGAAATTCTGAGGAGAGGAGATCTGCAGCAGGCCTGGACATAACACTGAATTGCAGGGCAACAAGTGCTGTAATATAGGCTATGAAGGATAAGCCATAAACCAAGCATCAGCAGAAATCTATATATTACCATCATTTCATAACTTGCACCAGTCACTTTTATATTAGAACGGAGTGAGAATGAAAGCATAGGTACACTTAAATAATAATAGGGATTCCTACAAATCCTGGAATTATTTACTACTGACAGTGCAGTAATGGATTGCTTATGGCAAACAGGAGATTCACAGTTTCCCAGGAGGCTTATTCCTCCACTGCAGGATACAAATAATTCCCATTGACTTCAGTGCCTTTCCTGCCGTGAAGGACTAGGAATTTATTGGCTTCAGTGGGAGTTACGAATAACTTGCATGAGGAAAATGAAACCCTAAAGAAACAAATTAAGAATGACTCTGTCTACTTCTTAAATCTATTTCAAATATCTCTCTCTCTGTCAGCTGGAAAAAAAAAACACACTCAGCTCAAACTTACCCATCTACAGAAACTAAAAATTCTAGCAACATCTATAACCAAATGTATATGGTCAGTATAGAGCAGAAGTAGCAACAAAATTCATAAGAAGCTGAAAGATTTCTCATGGAAGAAGTTCTCTGTAAAATATTTGTCTCCTGGACAGATTTCACCAGGTAACAGCCAAGACACCTTCACCCTGCAGATGTACACAAGATCCCCTCACTAACACTACTAATGGTATTAATCTTGCTGTAATTGTGCACTTTGTTTTACTTACCAGAGAAGAGCAATTACATTAAAAAATCAACCTAAAGACAGTTGTGTGCTTAAATTCCCATCCTGCCCATCTGTACCACTTGTCTGACAGTATATCTGGTGCACAAGAAGAGGAGCCTTTGAGAAGAATATTTGGAGAAACTTCATTGCTTTAAAGCAGACATAAGAGCTAATATTTAATCTGGTAGGCCAGCAGATGGACGATCACACAGCTGTTGGCCTACCTAGTCAGGCATATCGCATTTCCACAACAGGAAAGTGTGTTCAAGAAACCAGTGAAATGTGCATGTTTGGCAGCTAAGTGGGTGGATTTCTTACCGCCTCTTCACGGACATCTAGTTGGTGCAACTCCTAATGACAGGAAACATGGCCAGAGGATCTGCTCCCATGTAGCAACTTGTATGGAAGGAGACCCTACCGCAACCTCCACTGGAATGGCAGCACTGAAGGAATCGCTCCTGGAAAAAGGAATTAATATATTACTCTCAGACATCCTAGGAAATCTCTCACTGATGTCAGTGAAGTTATGGGCATGGGTGAGGGAACACCTGCCTGAAAATGCAGGACTCTGTAACAAGAGGAAAATACATATAGTATTCTTTGTGTATAAATCAGTAATTTTATATATGATATAGCATTTGTTGTCAGCTGAGCTTTTCCAAGCTAATGGAGACTCGCAAAACTTAGTAAACTATGGAAACATGTCCTTATAAATATCACCTTTAGGTAGCGGATAGGGATTATGCAGTGCTTGTTATTTTCAGCTTCCCATTTAAAAATAAAAATTGTTTTGCTTTGGCAAAGTCTATGACCCTTGTGACAGCTCCGAAAGATATCACTGTCAGGTGTCTAAGATTGTACTAGAAATGTCAGATGATTTCTAGTCACACAGCCCTCAGTAAACTGAGGGGAGGATTGCGTTATGGTAAAGTGGCTTAATACTTCCATAGAAAGTCTACATACATCCAGCTGGAAAGGAAACAGCATCTCCAGAGTGTTAATATCAGGACAATTTGTAGACATAGGAATTGCTCCACATACTTATTTTCCTTTTAAGCAGAAACTAGACTGTGAAAAAGCTAACACTCTGTACACAAGTTTATAAGCAATTTCTTTGCTAGAATCGATTTGCCTTTGCTGCTGAATAAAGTGTGGACAGCCTCTATGACTAACTAATACAGGTTCTGCTGGAAGGGGATGAAGTAAAGATGCAGTTTTGTAAAGGATTTTGAAAGAAGCAGGGGGGAAAAGGAGGTTTCATTCTCTATTTACTATTTCTTAAAACACCTGCCACTCACTCAGTTCCTACAGATTGAAAAGAAAGTATCCTTCCAGAGTATTTTCATGGGCCCTGGGGCCAGGCAATTGCTAATCTGGATGAGTCAAGAGCATCCACTAGAGAGGAAACAACAGCAGGAAGCAGGGAAATCATCTCAGACTTCCTTTGGCTTTACTGTCTGACTTAAGAGGGAGACCCCACCTACACATTAAACAGGGTCAGAGCTATAACCCAAGGCTATAGGGTGTACAGCTTCTTGATCATTCCATTACAGTAAGGATGTACATTTCTAGTTAAACTCACGAAAAATGCTGAATAGCTACTCAGAAGATTAACGGGACCTCCCACTTCATGGAAACATTGACTGTTTACATAATAAGTAATGACAGTAAATCATAACAAATCCTAGGAGAAAACTCCAGTGAGAGATAAAATAACATGACCTCCTGATTTTTCTTCTTTTCTCAGTCTTAGGATCCATGTCTTTATTCCCCCATCCTGTAAGAATTTCTACATATACTTAACATTCAGTACAGCAGTTGCCATTAGTCTAATTAAGTGCAACAAAATGAGTGCATGCATAAGAGAATGTCCTTTTTCCCCTTTGCTTATGCAGTGCCTAATGTAAGATCCCCCTCCATAGCTTGAGTTCCCTACCACTGTGATATAAAGAATACAATACGTTCTACTTTCCAAGGTTAAACAATTAGCATTCTAAATACAGGGCTGGTATAAAGTAGCACCTCTATTGATCTCCATTACTATGCTCAGCTAGACCAGCTGAGGATCAGACCTTACGTAAGATGCTAAGTAGTTTGCAATATGCAAAGGAACTAAACAAACATACTTCTGTGGGGAAAAAATTTGCAACTGGACAACCAGTTTCTGAAACTCATATGTCAGTTGAAATTAATTACTGAAGAATGTCCTGCATGAGAAATTCTCATTCTATCATTCGCTATATTATAATACAAGATAGCTTTCGCAAGACAAACAGGCTTCATTACTTTTCCCCTGGGAACTCCTCCACTCTCTTTTTGTGCATGTGCATGCGAGCAGAGCAGACCCATAATTGCACAACCAGAACTCAGATTTGCTTAAAATGAACCATTCTAGTGCTTATTCCCTGCCAGGACACTCCTGTGAAAAAGTACATATTCCCTGCTAAGACAACAAAGGCAAGGGGGAAAAAAATTAAAAAGAAAATTTGTTTCTTTTCACATCTAGCATTTGCTTGTGCTGCACTTGCTTCAAGAAGCTAACATGTCAGACTTGAAAGCCAGTATGCCGGGTGCTGTACTAACATGTGAAAAAAAGACAGTCCACTCCTGAAGCTTCCCATCAGAAGCGTGTCTGTGTTACATTACAAGACGTGACTTTTAAGGGAAGGGATTGCCTGTAGCAGATGTACAACGCTTGGTGCAAAAGGTCTGTGTGCCTGCCAGGGGCCGCAGGAATGCAAATCCTTCACATCAGTGCGAGAAGGAGGTGATGCACAACCTGAGAGCACTGTCTGCAGCCTTCTGCCATCTGACACAGGCAGCTTGGAGGGTCCTCCTGCAGAGTCTCCCCATGTGGTCAGCAGTCAGGAAAGAGTTCTGGCTGCTCTTTTAATATTATTGGTGACTTAATCATCCAACAAAGAAACAAAATTCAAAACAAGGCCTCCAATATGTCAATTCACTATACCTCAGCACTTGCCCAGCTCCCATTCATATGGCAGCTAAAAATACAGTGGAAAAGAACCGCCTTTAATAACCATGCGTCCTTGTGCTCTGGAGTGTGGGCTACAGCAACTAATAATTGATGAAGGTTTACATGTTTTTCTTGTGTTTCTGCTGGGGCTGCTGTGTCATTAATTCAGCTTGTGCCTGGCTACTTATGTTAAACATTCCCTTTGTGGCTTTCTCTAAATCTTAAATTTTGCATGTGACCACATGTAAATGTAAATGTGTATTTTTATGGTCCTGTAATCTCAGTGCTTTTAAATCCCAATTGCCTGAGGGCATACAGGGAGCTGAAGCAGAAAAGCTTGGTCAGTTTGTGATCATTTAGAGCTCGTTTATTTGCTCTTTCTGAGTGGATTCAGTTCCTGTAGAGGTTTTTGCCTTTTGTGTAATAGAGTAAAGATAAGATCTAGGAACCTAATTAACCCTGCAGGGCCTGTGAACAAGGCTCATTAGAAAACAGTCAAACACTGTTTAATATTTAAATACCTTATTTATAGGAATTCATATCATATTTCTGAATAGCAGATATACATGCCACACACTCATACCTTTAACTGCTGTAAACCATTTCCTTAAATAAATCTGAAAAATACATCAAGTTTGAGCTCAAAGTCATATGGATTATACTTGTAAATCACCCATAGTTTGAAAGACTACCCAGTCATAAATTAAAGTCCTGTCTGCAGGACACTGTAAGCTATAGTGTCCTTTCACTTGCACCCAAAAAAAGTGCACGTTCCATAAAACCAGCATTATTGCAGTCCACATACTGACCAGTAAACACCATCGTGAAGCAATTTCTCTGGGGACTTACCAATCTGTCCAAGGTCATGACAGTAAGATAGCTGTGATCTGTGATCCATCTCTGAGGACTTCTGGAACATCTTCATAAGGAGTTATGAAGTAACTCCTTCATAAGGAGTTTCAATAACCTTTCAATAAGGTTATTGAAAACTTCATTCTGAGGTTACTTCATATTGCTATAAACATTCTGGGTCACGCAATAGCAAAGCATGGGTTCTGGTACTCAGTGCCTACGAATATATATAGGTACTTGTCATACAGGTTCCAGTTATTTGAGAACAACAGTATCCTCAGCAATTCTGAATTCTTCATCTTTCCCAACTCTTCATTCCTTCCGCTCCCACCCCTCATCACAAAGAGAGCAGAGAAGCCATGCAAAGAGAGATCTTCGGAAATATCTGACCCAATTTTCTTCTCTGAAGAAAAGTGTAGGAAAAGAAATGTTTATTCGTGGGCACAACTGGTTCACAATTTGTAGTTCAAATCCACATCCTCAAAGGGCCAGCATCTGACGTAGCCTGTTGATCGAGGACTTCAGGAGCCAACAGCCTGATGTTGGTGATTAGCCCCTGCCTCCTATGTTGGTGCATTACTGGGTGCAGCTCTACATATGTACTATGTACATGGTGGCTTAAAATTAAGAAGAATTAGTCTTGCTTCTCGTGACATCTTGAAGGAGTGCCTGGATTCAGAATTAGGCCTGGTCAGTACTTAACTTTGTTGTAAGTGACTGCCTGACCAGTGAGTAGAATAAATGATGCCACTGGGACTGAAATGTATCTTAAAATTAATCATTTGCTTAATGGTTTTCCTAGAGAAGGATGGGTTTAAATACAAATTTAAGGGCATTTTCTGCTGCAAGGCTTGTGAGAGTGAAGATCCCATCACTGAGATTCTAATCAAGACAGACCTACATTGTGTTATGGATATTTTTAAATCAAAAACATTTTACATTTAATTTATTTTAAATTCTATACCCAGACACAACTGGTAAAAGGAACCAAATCTTTATACTGTAAGTTCTTCAGGAAAGGAATTAGTTTTGTTTGGGATTTATATGGCATTTAATACAACAGGAACCAGTCTAGGAATGGGGCAAGTACACTGTAATGCTATACAAATTAATATAATTGTGTTTTTTTAAAAAGTCTCAGCTTAAAATTCTGTTTCAAAGGCCTGAAATTAGTGTTTTATTAGCCAGTTTAAAAGCATGCTGTTTAAAAAAGATAAAACCTCAACTGCTTCTATAAGTAGATCCATGATTTATATTGTGAATCACTTTGGCAAGAGCAGGAAAATCCCAAATCAAGTTACTCTTCAACCTGCACTAATAAATCCTGTGTTGACATGAATTCTTTTTTTCAGTGCTTCATTTTCAAGGAGTCATGTGGTTTTTTAATAATCAGTCTTCTTGTTTCCTCTTCGTTCTGTTCAACAAAGCAGCGATAACTGCAAAAGCATCTTAGGCAACACACAGCAACTCCAATGCAGCACTGAGAAGTATCTCTGTGA
This sequence comes from Limnodromus scolopaceus, assembly GCA_028565335.1. NCBI lineage: Eukaryota > Metazoa > Chordata > Aves > Charadriiformes > Scolopacidae > Limnodromus > Limnodromus scolopaceus. The sequence continues at coordinate 329,340 of JAOXNO010000024.1, forward strand.
AATCAAGTTTAATGAGATATCAAAATATTACATCTGCAAGTCTTGGCTGCTGGACAGTACTTTGGAAAGCAAGGCCAGTTTCCTTAGTCCAGATTAGTCAACATCAGGTTCATCGGTCTAACGTTTCACAAAATATTTTCCCACATTTGTCCGACTGCAGTTTGAAGGGTGTAGCTGACAACATAAATGTGCCCTTAGGTGAAAATCCCTAAACATTTCCCTCAGCGATCTTTTCGTCTGGACATTACCAATGCAGATGTCTGTAATCAAGAGATCTCTGCGGACCTGCTAATTATTCCCTAGGCTTTTCCACTTGCAATAAAAATCCCATTTGTCGCAGCTTGTTTGCAGAACTGCTTCCATTTCCACAGTGGTGGCATTAATTAGCAAAAACCTGTGAAAATTGTTGGAGGTTATGCATTCAAAAAACACTAAGCATTGCTCCTAAATATTCCTATAAATTCAGCCATGGCAACAAGTCCTAAAAGTCCAGCTTTCTCAGTTGGAACAATTTTTCATGCTTGTAGCAATAAGTGGGAAATAATGGCAGTCTCAGATTCACATTAGGAAAGTTGCTTCTGTGACCTCCTCATGCAGATGGATGGTGAATTTCTCAGATAATAAATCAAAGTTTCCTGATGGTACAGTGGCATCTCTTGCTGAGGCCCGTAGAGCTGCTGGCTGCCCTCTATTCAAAGGCAGCAGGCCTCTGCCCTGCAGGATGCTTTCTCTACAAATCCTTCAGTCATGATCAGAAGATATTAGGGCCTCTATAAACTGCCCAGGCATTTTGGGGAACAGCCAGCATCCTGCTGGGAAATGGACACTTTTCAACTTCATTGACATCTGTCACATATACAAAGAATAGAAAGTGATCAGGAAAAAAGACACATTATGACTTTCCCATCAGCAGGGCCAGTTAAGTCTTTGTTCTTAAAATATATTTAAAAGGCTCATCAGAGCTACCTTGCTTAATAGTATCTTTACTAAGAGAATCTTACCTCTGGGTTTTAATGACCATAGACCGTTTCTCTGTTTCTTGACACTTTTTGGATTCGGCTGACTTTCCTGTAGGAATTTCAAACAAAAACAAGAAAAAAAAGAAAAGCTGTGATGCTAGTTTTTCCATGCAGTTTTTATTAACTTTCTTCCGAATAAGTCCCTGCAAGGAAAACGACACCGATTTTTATTATCAGAAATATATTTATTAAGTGACAATCTAACTCCCAGAATAGCAATGCATTCATTTTTTTGGAGTTAAAGCTTTTTCCCAAATGACCCTAAAATAAGCATGGGAAAGCAGTACTGTAAATACAGTAATGAACTTCAAGCGAATATACTTTTTTCTCTCAACATATTGCCTATAGTAAAAAACATTTGGGAATAGGGCTGTCAATTATTGTACTTATATAACATAAGGATAAAACTTAAGGTGATGCTTTCTTGCTATTTATAATAATTTTCAAGTGTCTTATACACAGACCACAAAACTTGAATAAGAATTTCCCCCTCTCTGAGTGCGACGCATATACACAACTACTTTTTCAGTTCTTTCTTTATGCAAGTATTTCCCTCAAAAAGCAAGAGAATCCAGTAGGTAAAGGCACCTGGTAGGGAAACAAGTATTTTCAACCATAGCTCTGACATGCTATGGGACAATGGGCAATTTCTGGGACTCTGTTTCTTCAAAAGCTGCTAATGCATAACGTAAGTGCTTTCATACGGCATTGTGATACTTAATGCTAAAAGGAAATTTTAACTGCTTTTGCACTTATCACAGAAGTCAACATAATCTATTCATTCTGGGTTTTCTCTATTGACTTCAGTAGAGTCAGAGTATTTTATGTCATGGTAACTGAAAACAGTATTTGGCCAACTGGCTTCAGTCTTTTTACTAGTTCCACCCAAGTCAACTGAATTCAACTGCGAGGTGAATGAAGCAAGCAGGACTGGGCTAGAGATTAATATTTTATACAAAGACAAAGTTGAGCTTGATCAGGCAGAAGGATGGGAGATAATGTACTTACTTAAATAAAAACCGGGGGAAAAATGTCAACATGTCTGCTCAGCTGCAGTGACAAAACCCTAGTGCTGCATAGGTGCCTGGGGAAAGGGATTTAGCTGCTGGTGGCTGGACAAAGAGGAGCAGTGACAGGCTGGGAGCACCAGTCACTGAATGCTGACCATGGTATAATGTTTGCAATTTAAGATTAGATGTAAGATTATATGAGTAAAGGATAAGGTGGACTTAGAAATGGGTCCTGGTGAGCCTTACAGCAGACCACTAAGCCCAAAGCCAGCTGGTGCACTGGTTTCCCAAAGTAGCATGAGAGCCCAAGATGAGTCACATCTGCTTAAAACCATCGCAACACAGAGCGATGAAGGGCAACCTGGTAATGGAAAGCAGTCTGGAACCCTCCATTAGGTGATTTTCCTTTCCCCTCCCCTTCTAGTTAGAAGACCTTTTTCCAAAGGCTGAGCCTGACTGAGCAAACTTAGCAGCAATGTCAAATTTAGGAGTCTTCAAAGTTTTAATGGAAAACACTATCAAATCCTGTTGGGCAGAAAATGTGCTTTTCATGAAGAAAACTCCTTTGTTAAAAATTAACATACTGAAAGCATTAACATAGTGTTTAAAACACTAGGCTCATTCCAAACACCTTAAAACAAAAGTAACTACAACATTCCAGAACTAGGTTTTCATTCAGTCAGGAGTTTAACAGTTAAATACCTTTAAAGGTCCAAAGTTTAATGATTCAGACCCTGAAATGACTTTTTAAAACTGCCCAATTCTACTAAAGCATGCAATGTTTTATAGGAAACCACCTTTTCCGAAATAAAGCTGTAACTTCCATCTTTCTGATTATGACTTCATGGACTACCCACAGAATGTAGTTCACTGCACACTGCCGTTCTGGGTGTATGTGAACATGGCACAAGGCTGATGGAGCTCAGTTTATCACAATCAGTGTGACCTGTGCTCAGAGCTCCAGTTTGGAGCACAAGATAACCCACTGAAGTATTTAAGCATACACTTCATATTCTAGGATACAAACAGTGCAACCAAAGTCAAAGAGTCCATTCAAATGCTTAAAACTACTCACAACCTCAAGCATTTTTCTAGATGAGCCTTAAGTAGCCCCTGTCGTGCTGGATCAAACTCAGACGTAAGGGCAAAGAGATGTAAAATTGCAACACAGCCAAATCAAGCGAAAGACAGCAGTGAAGTAAGTCAGTGGTCTTCCCGGTTAATGCTAAAGCTACTCCACATAAAACATTTAAAATGCCAATGCTTTAATTAGGTATTTACTTTACTTTCAAAAAGGGAAACGATTTGAAATAATTCAGAAATGATCCTGCTATTTCTTATCACAGCTTAAGTATTGCCAAACTGAGATTTTCAAAGGGCTGTTTTGTTTTCTGTTTATTTGTAGAAACTGTCAAATAAACTATTGTCCTTCTACTGCTTCTATCAGGCTGTATCTTATTCTAAACAGCTGCACCTTTTATAACATTATATAGAGGACACTTCATCACCAAGATTTGAAACAATCTAGATATTCTGGAATATAAATACTCAAGAATTGTCCTTAACAATCTGCAAATATCTGCATAATCTAAAGAAGCACATTTAATCCTAACAATCAGTGCACAGATAAACTCTTAAAGCAAATAGCACAGATTCTGAAACACTGGCACTTAGGGATTTTGATTTTATATCATCAAATTCTTTTTGTAGCATTGTAATACAGCTTCAGGAATAATCTGACACTATTGTTCCCACATGCCCTGTATATAAGAAACTGCCATCCTTCTTTTACCTATTGCCTATTGTCTTATTCTATGGAGGGACTTCTGGTTCTTGGTTTGTTTAGGAAAATCCTACAGAATGCTGAACATGCCTGTCATTCAAGCACATTTAAAAGCTAAGGAATGTCTCTGCTCTCCCTGGAACAAATAATATCCTCCATGTAAACATGTGTAACATTTTAAAACTCCTTTTAGATATGTAAAAATCCGGCAATCTTTTCCCCAGGATTCTCTAACGAAAATGTGGATTCTTCATATTCTTTTGCTGTAAAGGGGAAAATTCAATTGACAATTGCAATTACTGCAGAAGATAAGCTAATGACCCAAGATTTGCAAGGGGACTGTCCCATACTGTGGCTTCCAGATCTGTAAAGGCCACACAGAAGGTTTCACTTGTCTCATTAACTTCCCCACTGTACCAACCAGAAGTTTATTATACAGTACTTTTCTCTTTCAACTTTTACAGTTCATATACCACGGCAGGAGCCTGGACACAATGACCCAGGACGCCCCTTCCAGTCCTAGGTTCCTATGAGATGCATGAAAATAAATCACAAAGGTCCAAAGCAGTATTTTTAGAAACTCTAGATTTGATGAAGTACCACAACGGAACACATAATTGCAACAACAACCTTTAAGGTAATATGACAGACACAAACCATATTGTGTTGTGTATAAACTATACAAACATTTCCACTTGATTTCCTAAGGAAATGAGGCTTATGCAGTCATGCCGTCTGTCTGTTCATGTCTCCCCCTAATAACTTTCAAACCCACTGGCACATTTCAATGCAAGTTGTCAGGGGAGAAGCAAAAGCCTTGGAGATAATTATGTTCCTACAGGTCTTGCCATTGCGCAGAGGAAAGAGACCTAAATGAGTTCCCCCAGCTGAGGAAAATCTCCTTGAAGGAGTGGGATCAATGGTTACTTGTCCAATCAGTACAAATCAGCTTATTTCTAGCCTTCAAATCAGTACGTGTGCAGCTCCATAGCAGATGCAGCAGAAGCTGCCTTTTGTGCTTCTGGTTGGGAGTGGTTCTGGGAAGGATCTGGGGGTCTTATGAAGGTCCCTAGAAGGTGCGTGGGAGATGGTTCCATAGGAAACTGAGCTTCTGCTGCTCCTGGAACAGGTCCTTATATTTTTTTCACTAGATGAACAGAGTAGTTTCTGATTTTAATCCCTTGGCTGGACTATTTCTGCTCTGTCAGTTCTTCCACTAGCCTTAAAGGGCTAGGAATCCAGCACACAGTCATTCAAGAATGCTTGGTCATACTACTGGCTGCGTTTCTCATTAGAGATCGAGAAATTTATTACTGGGCTCAGGATTCCCTCAGACCTTCCAGACACTCTTCTAGAGAGGGCACATCCCATTCTCCTAACCTTCCAGTAATTTATTAAACCACATGAGTCCCTGCTGACATGCAAGGTTTGCTCTTTCTCACAGTAAAGTTAAACCTACCAAATCTTTTTCTTCCGCCGCCCTTTGCTGGAGGGTGTCCTTTGAACCAGTTCATCTTCCAGCTCCCAGTTACCTTCCTTCCCTTCCCTCCTGCCTTCTCTCTGTATTCCCAGATCACATACACTAATACTGCCATATTCAGAAGTGTTCTGAGACACCTATTAAACTCATGCTAAGTGGAAAGCAAAATGAGAAGACACTCCTTGAAGCTGTGTTGCTGACATGCCTCATATGGAAAAGTTTTGTGAAAGTGGCTGACTGCAGCATCCCATGGAGCATTCTAAATCCTGTCACTGCACTTGAAAAAACAAAAATTTTGAATTAATGCATCTGGGTGCATGAAAAATCACCCTGAAAAAAAGAACTAACACGCTGAAAAACGTCTGACATGGTTTTCAAGCCACTAAGAAAGTCAAAAAGAGCAGGTAGTGCAGCAACTTGAGAACTGAGCAGAAGGAAAAGAAAGCTTTAATCTAAATGTACCTTGAAGTACAATACTTATGGATCCAGCAGGGCCTGTCCTCTTAAGTTAACAGCTATTAAGTACCTACCCACAGGGAAGAAGGACAGATTCATCGCATGTGAGATAAACAGAATACTGATGCCAAGTTGGGGAGTCTTTTAAAAAAGTCAGATCAATTCAGTCAATAAATTAAAGACCGCAATGCTTTACACACTTGGGATGGAAAGCTTCCTTCCCTTCCAAGTTATCTGCCACTTCTTTTGAGGAATTACAGTATGCATAAAGGATTTCTAGAAATTGTGATTTTGAAAAACGCTTACGCTTGGATTCTTTGCTGAAAGTGAGTTACTTGGTGGGGATGCAGTCATATTTTTAAAGGATTCACCAGCAGACCTTATTTTTAGTAGCTGTTTAACCATTCTGCCAGAAGAGCATTTCTCTTTATTATTAATGAATGGATAATGTTGTTAAAATGGTGTTTTTCAAGAAGGATGAAGCAAAAATGAAACTGCAATCAGGGCATCTGAACAAACAACACATCATCCTCCAAACTCAGTGATACAACTCAGTTGGACACGGTTGCTGAAGTCAGCCTGTTATTTGCATGGATATGAATTGTGAGAATTGCACTTTTTTCTTTTTAATGAGTTATTGATTTCAGAAAATCACTCAAGGCAGAAAATCCATACATTAACAGGCTGGCTTCACTTGCCAAGATATGTTATTTTATAGCACTACTGAGAAAATTCAATGCATAAAGTCCTTTCAGCTACTCCAGACAAGACAGATCGATGTGCCTCTCAGACAGACATCGACGCTTTACAGCACTGATCAATAAGGAAATACCTGAGAGACTCCTCCCTCAGAGGGATTAAGATGTTTACACTTTTTCAGTATGACAAAAACCTAAAATGCAGAACTAGGGGGTGAAGTGGGCACCCTGTTCATTGTACACAGACCTCTTCTAGATTTCCAGCAGATTTCCTTGTGTAAGAAATTCCAGGTCTTGAAAACTATGAGCTTGTGAGAATATAAAGGAATATACTTTTAAACTCAACAGGATGTTATAGCAGATGTGTTTTTGAAGGGAAAAAAGAAGAAATGCAGCAAGATGCCAGAAAATAGAACTCTCTTAAAATACTTGAAGCACACAAGCTATATCTGCAGTTCAGGAAATCATCTCTACTCAGAATAGGTGTTTATGCACACAATTACACATTGTCCATAAGAAAGAAGGATTTCAGTATGTGTTTAAATGTTGCCAGAGTCTGGATTGGCAGCCTTCTATAAAATAAATATGTTCAAATACATTTCGAGAATATTCCTGAACTTAAGAAATGCAATGGTAACAAAGTCAAAAGAACTTTCGAGGATGATTTTTTTGTCTGGGCTCACTTTTTTTTTTAAATCCTACACCTCCTACCCCCCCCCCCCAAAAATATAAATTATAAGTATAAATTAAATTGCTACTTTTAGGTGTTAAATGTACTCACTTCCTTGTGACTTGTTAACCGACAAATATTTCCAAGTTAAACATTGATTTTCCTTTGCCTCCTTTCATTCCTGTCTTGAGCAATCTCTTGGATTGTGGGATTACAAAAGGAGTACTTACATACATCACTCATTTCAGGTTTCATGGACTTCGGAATCATTAGGTCTTTATACAGTAAACCTACAACAGCCAAGTCAGACTACATTTTTAGAGAGTGCTGTTGCTTTGAAACTGAAGTAGTTAAAGTTAGCAGAGGTGCGATCTGGCCCACTATCTGGCAGGAAATAGTTTTGCAGAGATAACTAAGTGGAATTCTATGGCATGCAAAATGCATATGGTCATATTAGATAGTCTTGAGTTTCCTTCTCATCTAAAATCCATTAATTTAGTTATGTTTCCTTGGTAAATGAAAGAGGAACTTTTGACGAGATGCAGATATATTTGCATCTTCACTAAATTTCTGCTGTACCTCTTGAACTCAGTATTGTCCCAACTTCGGACTAACTGCACTGTGATTTTACTGCTTTCTGTTTATGAAAGTAATCACACGAATAAAATAAGCACAACATCCTATGAAAAACATTTAAAAAATAAAATGTCAGTGAAGTAGACAAAGTCCAGAATAAAAATCTTGTGAATTTTGGTTCTGCTTTGCTACTTGCTCCCAAGAGCCGAGTTACTTGCTTGATTTTTCTGCCTCATTTTTTTCTTAAAAGTAAGAGAAAAGCTGCCTGCTTGCTTTTCTCTCAAGCATATTGTAAAATTTAATTGATTTTTGTGCTTGCTTGGTTTATTTAGTTTACTCAAATTTAATAAGGTCCTCATCCAGCAAAGCTCCTAAGCATATACCCCAGAAACAATTGCACAGCCTTCTGTAAGAACAGAACACCTTGAACCTGACCTTGACAACTGTGAATTCTTGTCTTGTACAGAAAGTGCACTCACTGAAGTTTACCAGTGCATTTAGGGGTTCTTGTTCAAAGGGACTTCCCCTCCTACACTTGCAATGAGACTAAGGGGTTCTTGTTAAAATGAATTTCCCCTTCTACACTTGCAATGAGACTATCTCTAAAAGCAAATCTGCCCTCCAGCTTTGCTTCTCTGTGCACAGTGGAGTCTGCACTAATGGATTCAGGGAAGAAAAAAAGCTGGTTGGAGAGAGATGTAAGGGACATGAATGGGGCTTTATGCTCCTTCTGCAATGAAAAGAGCCATGATAGGGAAAGGAAGAAAAAAAGATTTGATACTACTACTGTGGGTTCTTCAGGTTTAGACAGGAGTCACCTACTCTGGTTTCTAAGGAAAAAAAGCAAAAAGGAACCCATAGTGGCCATACCCATAAGGGGTATGCATACCCCAGAATTTAAGTGTCTAAATGGTACATTTAAAGCTCCTGGAAACTACCTTCAAGAGGCTCTGATATTTGCCGTCCAGACTCTCATTAGCAAATCAGGCTCCAGCATTAAGTGATGTTGCTATTAGGATTGAAGGAGGCTGTCGGTTAGGCAGAGTACTGTCTCCCTTTATTTGGAACAACTTCTGAGAACTTTAAAACAATAGGAATAAAGTGAACAAATACAATAGTCCATGTGGAAGATAGAAGAATTTAAAAATCCCATCAAAGTCAAAGCCCTTCTGAAAGACGAAGTAGAGAGAAGGGAACTTTAAGCAGTAACTTGCCTTCCTAAGCAACAGGAACATGATCTCCTTTCAGGTTTTGGCTGATTCTGAAGGAATAGATGATTTATATAATTTAGTTAACTCAGGCAGGGGAGGCAGATTATTAAATGTACATGAATACTATACTGAAAAGTACAGAAAAAAAGATGGAAATATTCTGTTACTGATTGACAGCTGGTATGAGGGTCAAGCTGATATTATAGTATATGGGGGGAAAAGAGAGAGAGAAATATTTTTAAAGGATTTAGGAATAACCCAACTAGAACTTGCCAAGAAAAGAAAGACACTCTACCCGAACTGAAACTTGGGAGGCAGGAACAATTCTGACAGATATGAGAAACAACATACAGAAAAAGCCCTATGGCAAAAATTTTGGAGTTCACAAAAACAAGACATAGTTTGTGAATAAGAGAAGCCAAGACAACATCTGGTATTTGGAAAAAGATACCAGAACTGCAATGGCTCACATCATTTTGGCATCTGCAAACTCTTGAAGGGAGATACTGGAGAAAGTCCAGTACAAAGTCAATGGCCATTGAATGACTAGCTCAGAAAAGGTTGTAGGACACGAGATAATGCTGCAGAGGATCAACTGACTGCTGAGAAAATGGATTGCTTCACTCAAGTTGGACACAAATGTGCAAGACAGTTTGATCCCAGAAAAAGCAATATTTGTGATACCTTCTCAATATTAGTGACAACCACAGAAAAGAGCCAACAAAAAGCCAAACCACTTCTCTTTACTATGGAAATGTAAACTAAGCATTGAGGTAGATAAACTAGAGAGATATATTGTGTAGCAGTACCAAGAGAAAGTATCTGCTGTGGTAAAAAACATGTTCCTGTATCTTAAGAGTGTACATTCAGTGCAAGGCTATGGAATAGAAACAAATGACGACTTTGACATAAACTTTCAGGGGCAAGCAACTTCTCTAAGTACACAAAAGTCAGAGAGTCCAAACACGTGGTATCTTACACTCCTGGGAAAGTGTCCCTGGAAGCTACTAGAATATTTGACTAAGATAATTGTTTGAGAATAAGTGGAAGAGCCAAGAGTCAGTTCAATCATCAGCTCAGATTAAGGGAAAAAAATGAGTTCTTCAGCTGTGCATTGGCACCTCCAATCTCCGCCCCTCTCTCCCCCCCCCAAAAATAAAATAAACCTGAATCTCCAAATGTGCTCATTCAAGCAGTCAAATAGATGATACAGAGATCCATTGGGAGAGTAGTGTGCAACAAGAAGATAATACTCGGTTCTCACCATTCAATACTGATCTGAGAGGACAACAGCAGGGAACAGACCCAACGGCAAACCACAGTGAAAACCAGTAAAAACTGAAGGAACAAGTTAGAGGTGCCAGACCCAAGGTGTGACTGCAAACCTAAATCTGAATTTCCTTGGAAATTTCTATGGTGGGTACCAGCACAGCCTTGAGACCTGGGATGCTGCTGTTTCTGAAGACTCACAGCTTGCTGTAGTGGCACAGAGCATCCTGAAAACTGAATGAATATTACTAATTCGTTAATAGATATTCAGATCACATTAAATGCTGTATTAAAGTTTTGTGGGAAACTATTTTTAATATAATTTATTATGAGCAAGTTGGAATTTCATGTCACACAGTATCATATTAAGGCAAGCTGGGTCTATCAGATACCTTGGCTCCAAGCAATTTCCGCATGGCAGAGAACAGGATGCTACTCTTGCTCTTTACATGTTTCTCAGTGGTGATAATCCTCTGCCAAAACTTGTAAGGTTGTACTTACATCCTATATCAAGTTCATGGTGAATGAGGTAAGGCTCTGCTCACTCTGATGTAATCTGAAATTAATGGGATGGACAAGTGATCAGATTAAAGAAGTGGGTCAGATCTGCCACTAGTGTCACTCCACTGACGTCAATGGAACTAAGCTGATTTACACCAGCTGAGTATCTGACCTGGAGGTTTCAATGTATTTAGACAAAATAAATTAAAATGCACATAGGAAGCTCCCCTTGGAAGATCTCAAGTCCAAACCCCTCATTCCTAAATAGGAAATAAATAGTAAATAAATTACAAGAAAGCAGTTACTGTAGACATCATTCATTGCAAGTCAACAGTGAACAGAATAAAGGTCAGGCCACCCTAAATCTTTAATTGCCTGTTACACTCCTGAGTGAGAAAGAAACTGATAATTCAGCACAAAATCACCTTAACTCTGACCCAAAACAAATATCTTAGCAGTAACCGTTCCTGGAATGAACAGGTGCTGTCCTTTGCCTCATAAAACATTAACTTCAGTCCACACCAGGCAACTGAGACTACAAAAAAAAGTTTAGCTTCTGCCCAGAACTGGGTCATACCTTTATTGCTGAAAAAAAGCAGTGTTTGTGGTCTATATACAGGAACGCAAACACTTTCTGAAAACAAATCTACACACACAAATAAACTTTCAGGTGTTCCTCAGACATAAGTTCACACCCCCACATCCTTATCCTAACTCTAATAACATTTCCTTTGGAAAATGTCTTTATAATTGCTGTTCTTCTAAATAATACTTTGAAAATATTAGTTGGACAATACGTGTGCATTGTAATACTTCACAACTTTGTCCCTGATGAGAAAACATTTAGCTGTTAATAGTGTAAAACAACCATAAGAAATGGAAAATCAAGCTTATTGTAATGAAATTATAAAGCATATACATTTCTTTGCATCTAGGAATAATAGGTCATATCCTCCTCAAATTGTTGGAAATCAGTGTTGCCCTGCAGAAATTACACAGCTTTGCCACTCACACAAAGTGAGTGTTTGCTGTGGCACATTTATCATACCAAAAAAGTAAAACATACCCTCAGTTATTTAAGGATAGTGATCTGGAGAAGCAGAAATTCAGGCAAGTTTAGATATACTTATTTTCACCAATTACGCCAAGCTGTATGTATTCCATGCAAAAGCACTCTAATCTGTGTTTCCAGTTTACTTCAACCTTAGCAATTCCTAGGTGCTTCTGTTCACACTGTGTTGACTTAAAGCACTAATGTTTCTGCTGAGGCCTGGAACAGGGTTGGAGACTTTTATCATGTTTTAAAACTCCATCAGAAATCATACGTTCATGAAACAGTCAAATTGTCTTGCTGGACATACAAACTTAGTCTGGCATCTCCCAAGTCTCTACTGCTTGTGTTTGCCAATATAAACTTAGGTGTGGTTTACATATGCAAACTCCCTCCAAAATATACATAGATTTGTTTGTATTTATATTGTTGGGTTTTTTTCCTCACAAAAAAATAACTATTTTCCACTTCTACACTTCAGCCTTAGTTTTGAGGTCCTACCAATTCCAGCTTTCGGTTGTCCTGGGACTCAATCTATACCTGCCTTGTGCAGAAAGGATGAACAAGGATGCAAACCTGGGAAGGCTGACTTGATAGTCTAATATTTCCTTCTCTACATGCAATTATCGATGCCTTCTTTCCTTCTGTGTGTTTGTGCACCACAAACCCTCCTCTCCAAACATCTGCCCTGGGTGGTTATATGCAGAATAAGCCTTGTGTTGAACTTACACTGCCAGCATTCCTAAAATACTACAGCTAAGCACAGAATTTGACCTATAGCCCACTGGAGGAAAAGTTCAAACACAAAATGAGATATCCATTCCACAATCTGAATTCCAATAAGCAATTTCCTTTTCCCAGTGTACCACAGATTCTCATCAGATAGGCAGCAACAGACAGAAACCTTGCCAGTTTTTATTTTATTTTTTTATAACCCATAAAATTTCCTCAAGCAATCGTACAGATTTCAGGCTTCTCTTTGATCGGTCTTTGCAACAATGACTCCAGGCCTTTGCCTAGGTATGATTCCTCAATCCCAATACATACAATGGAAGTGCCCTAGTGCACAGAAAGCCTTCTCATTAAAGCTCTAATCTGTTCCACTACATTCTTGCAAGACAGAATTATCCAGCTTTAAAGCATGCCTCAATAGTGAGCCGTAATAAGACTGATAGAAACAGCTTAAGTAATTGGATTGCTATATGGTATTGAATGTCTGACAACAAAAGATATCAATCTCTATTCTACTACTGAATCTTTGTTCCAGCAATGAATTCATTTAGTAATGCACTTGGAGGCTTGCAGTCCCTGCAGGAGAAATAACAGACTGCGGACACAAAAGCAGGGCCATCTGATGAGCACAGAGAAAGCGACTGTGCCATTCCAAGAAGTTAATTACAGTGAACAAAAGCACAAGACTATGACTTGTTGACCATTACCCTAATCACATTACTATAGTCTTCTTTTATTCCCAGTGGCAGAGGGTCTATTCTTTGTTTCCCTTTGGCACTGTGCATCATATTTGTGTTTTGTCACCTGAAATGTATTGTAGAACAGACCTCCCTCTAAGGATAGCTGCAAACGTCACACTTCTGCTTTGGTGCTGTTTCCTTTACAATTTATTCTTTCAAGGATGATTTACAAATACTGTAAGTAGATTACTTTTTTTTTAGCTTTGAACAAAGACAACAGCTCCCAATATTTTCTGCAAATGAAAATTTGTAAGAATGATTGCCTGTGAAAGCTTGTACTTATGACACATGATACTTCTATGATTTATGTGTATTATTGTAACTCCGACATGATAGAATGGTTCATGACGTACTGTTTAAATGCAAACCACTTTTGGAGCTAAACATGCCCTGTACTTGCATATATTTAACAATGCTTTAAATCCTTATGGCTACTCCTGATTTATCTCACAGTAAAGGTCCCATCTAATAACATGTGAGAAATATCTTTCTTCAGACAAAAGCACATTCTAAGACCTTTAAAATGGATGATTTGATGGAAATAGCACTGGGATCCAGTGTTTTCTTGTCTATTAGACATAGTAACATATAAGGGGGCTAAGATACCTAGAATCAGGGGAGCTGTGTGGCTTCTGTGTCTGAGAAAAACCCTCAGCTTTCAGTTCCATGTGCCAGTGGACAAATTTTCAACTAATGCACATCAGCCAAGCACAAAGTTAATATATCTGGTTCCAATAACTCCACACATTTCATACAAAATATAACCAAAATAAAATGTAGCTAGATCTCTTCTTCTTCAAAGTAGCTTAGATGGCATAGTGAATTAATTCCCAACCACTTAGAATTACTCAAGTGGTGCTGTGCCAAAAGCTGTATGAATTTATTTTTTTTAACATTACGACTGGCTTCAGTAGAGCAGTAATTACTTCTCAGTTTGGAGGGCACAGATAAATGGGATTGTTTGCAATGGAAATGACCACAGCAGTGTCCATTCCTCCCAGAAAGCTCCAGAAACAAGACCCCCAAGTGCTCTCCAAGAAAAGGGAGAAACAAACAAAATCATGGGAGAATATCAAGATCACCGACTTTCTGTTGTGTTCAACCAGTGGCCAGGAAGAAAATGGGTAAGTAGCAGGAACCTGCCTGCAATACATCATGGATTCATAGTTTCTGTACAAAGAGCCCAATATCTCTGCTATTTAATGTAATGTAAGGATCATAAATTAGCAGAACAACGCTTTTTAACTAACCAGCCAGGGTATCAAGAGTGCTGGCATAGGAGCAACTGAATTGCCTCAATCAAGCCTCAAAAGAAGCTCTAGTCTATCCAAACCAGACCTCACCTGTGGTTGGTCATGGAACACCTTAGCTAGTCATTATCGCCCACATCCTGCCTCTGTAGTGAACCGTCTCCATCACAGTGCAGCTCCCAAATGAAGGACAGGGAGGTTGAGTGAAGAAGCATGGTTCTCCAGACCTCAGCTGACCAGCATAATTTCTACTTTGCTAGAATGCATCTCACCCAAACCGATGCTTTTCACACCCCAAAAAAAATCCCTTGTGGACTAGCCAAACCCTGAAAAATTTCAACCTAAGTAGGACATGCTATGGAACAAGAAAATCCCCAGCAGAACCCTGGGGACCCCACTGGATGACCACAGGGCAGTCTGATAAAAATCACCCACCATTGACTGGAATCGCTCTCTGTGGTACAGCCTGACACACCACAGCACATTTCCTGTCATATGCAACCCATATTCCAGCAACAGCCCATCAACACCAAAAACCAAAAATACCCCTCTCTCTTGAATCATTTCTCCCCTCCAGAAGGGCAATGCACTACAGAGCACTGGCCACAGAACCCAGTGTTCAGCCATGGAAACTGAGGAGCAGTGTGGCTTACTGGTTAGTTAAACTTGGAGAGGACCATGGGGTCTCTGCTCACCAAGGCTTCTCCTCTTTCAGCTGTGAATTCAGGAATCCCCCAAAAAGTTGTGTTTGAATTGCGACAGCTTCTATATCCAGGCCTGACTTTTTAATAGCAGCACTGCTGGTTTGGAAACACTAAGCAGCATAGACACTTCCCTATGTAGAATAATGATTAAAATCAGCAGTGCTTTAGGCTCTCTTGAAACTTGCTGAAGATTTATTCTTTAAACAAGAGAATGATTTATTTCAACAATTATCTTCAGGTGGCTTAAATTATGTGCTTTCAGGGCTCTTATTCACCACAAAATTAAGAACACTGGGTGCCAGCCATGGAAGCCCCATGATCCTATGAGACTCGGCACCGACAGAGACTCATCCCGACACACGAGAAAGAGCTGTCTCTTTCCCAGGGCCACAAAATGCCATCCCTGACCTTCTGCTTGGCTCCACCATTTGCACAAATCCTTTGGCTTCCCCCTACTTGACCTCCTGCAAGTTGCAATGGACATATAAGGCACATGGCTCCCCAGGACCACAGTAGGCAAGCTCTGGGTCGGTGTCATGACAGAAGAGCTAGGCTCTGAAAGGATTGACTGATTACAAGCCAGATGCCCCAAAGCAATAGCATTTCCTAAGAGTATGTGTTTTAAAATGCTCTAAAAGACTAAGATTTTTCAAGGAAGAAGTAGCCTTCAATGAGCAGGAAGTTTCCACCAGGAACACTGAAAGCATTTATTTTTTTTAAGAATAAAATTTAAGAAAGCTTTTTCTGCATCTTACAAGTGAGACCCCAGTGTCAGCTAGCAGTCTAAGAGTATATTTATCATCATGTAAGGCTACTTTTTGACTTTGATGAATCAGGGTGAAAGTTGAGAGGGAGGGAAGCTCTTGGTGAATTCTTGCTGATAAATAAACTCTCCACCTCCAAGAATCTCAAATCCAAACTTAAATAAAGGGGTTCTTGTGTCAACCAAAGTTTTGGAAGAATGACTCATGCCTTTCCCCCATCGCTGGAACCCAGATCTCTGTTTCACACAGAAGAACCCTCAAATGTTGATTTGCCTTTTCCCTTCCCACTCCATTATTTCTATCTCCCTTGATTTCAGCTTTTGCTCCCTTTATGGTTTTACAGCTTTGACTCAGTAAATAAAAGCCAGTTGTTTTGTGTGTACTGGACTCGTTCCTGTTCTTTTCACCACAGACCAGGATCACTTGAAATGAGCCATTCACACTGCCTAATGCTCAGTGTCAGCAGCAAGACACTCTGAAATATGGAGAGTGCAAGCCTTCCTAAAACACGTACTCCAGAATTAAAGATACCCAAATGTACAGGAAACATTAAAATTGTAATGTGATCATTCTGTAGAAGACCACAGGCCCTGAACCAACAGATTTTCAGTACCGCCATGCTATGAGTCACTATCAATTTACCTCCAGCAGCAATATGAAAGATCATGCTCAGTCTGAAAAGTCATGCTCAGTGCTGCAGCTCTCCTGCACTTTAAATACCTTTATTTTCACTCAGCTGTAAGTATTAAGTAGTAGCAGCACAGCATGCCTACCTGGCTCAGCCAAGCCATCGTTTTCCTAGCAACAGAATTCATTATACTTCTACTTTGACAGTCTAAAACCTAAAAAATTAGAGCCTTGGATGAGATAAGTGTTGTAAAATCTTGTCTAGACAGTTGTTTATAATACATGGGCATTTAGTATAAATTTTATTCCTTTCCTAGTACAATAGTGTCGGTACGTACTTTCTTTGTCTGAAATAGTGAATCCACAGGAAGGAGAGAAAAGAGAAGAAACAAGAGGGCTCTAGAGATTGGCAAGTGAAGTGGCTAGAAGCTCAAGGAAATATTTGGAAAAAAATAGGCTGAAAACACTAGGATTATCATTGTTAAATGAAAATGAGATGAGAGTTACAGAACAGATCAAACGTACAGAAAGTCCATGTCCTTTTCAGCCTCTCTCATAACAAAAGACAAAGGTTCTGCCAATGAAGTAGAAAGATAATATTTAAAACTGATTTTAGAAAAGTTTCAATATGAATAGTTCATCTGTGGAACTCTCTGCCAGAAGAACAACTGGGAAACCAAAAATGCTGCATTTCAAAATGAATTGGTGTTAGTTATGACAAGATACAACTAAATTGTTATAAAGCCCATGAATGTGATCCAAACTACTAATTAAAGGCTCAGGATATTTTTTTCCTTCAGGCAAATAATTGTTTTCTAATTTCTTTGCCTCTTGTACTGACCAATACCAACAAATTTTATCACACTGGATATCTTATCTGGTATGACAGTGTTCGTGCTTCTCTATTGCTTTTATTCTTCTATAACTTACTTCTCTATAATACAGTGATATTAATAGCATTTTCCTTTTAAAAACAGTCCCTTTCAAGCTTGGAGTTGTTAGAAATCTCTTGAATGCAGGACTTGCATTGTGAAAGTGCTACTTATACGAAAATTATTCTGATTATAGCTTTTTGTTGACAAAAAGCCAATGACTATTTTGAGTGTGAATACAATTCTTGTGCTAACATATATAAGCGTAACAGATACTGTGAAGGAACCACACTGTAATATAAGCAATAGCTATATTAACGGTTATGTAAAAGCAGCTGTTTCTAATGTTTAAGGATCTTCTTTACAGGCTTTTGTGCTTCTGGAAGTTTGGGGGCAACTGTTTATTTTTGAAAAACCTTGAATTATAGACTAATCAGTTTTAATTGTGGTCAAAGTTATCAAATATTTAATCATGTTTTTGAAAGCTGTCCGCTGATGAAAAATGTGTAAAATAAAAACCCCACAGGTCCTTTTAGATCAGTTTTCAAGCTATGTTTATCAACAGTGGTTGAGTCATCAGAATGAAAGAGTAGCCTTGTAGTCAATCCACGGGGCACAAAGCATGATATTTCAGCAAAAGAACCTCAGACAATTAATGTCTTCAGTTTCATGTTAAAGTATATATTTCATTTCCTGCCTGGGTTGTTTTTGTGTAAGGTCTGGGCTAAGTGCTTATTCCTAAGCAGGCTTTCTTATGCACCTTAATTCACTCTATGCCTCTGTGCCTCACTTCTGTCCCAACTCCTTAAACTCAGTTTTATGGACTAGGGATTGTCTCCTGTTTAACATAATTGATCTCTGATACCAGTTATCAGTGCTAAGCACATCCATTACAGCCATACTGGAAGCTGTCTCATAGGAGTCAGCCTTTCACTCTTCATCTCTGTACAAGGCCTTCACCAAGAGATTTGTTGCCCTTAAAAAAATTCCAATTCCAATATGACTTTCCATATATCTGAGGCCAGCTAAACACAGTGGGACAGTATAAAAGCTCCTGGACTCAATAAGAGATTTTCTAGCAACTTTGAAATACTCTGTATAATGTTACTCAGAATTTGTCCAGCCTGCTTTAGGCTGGACATACCTTTCATCAAGGTCTCTTCATCCTTTCTCCCATCAGTGAACTTCCTCCCAAAACTCTGCAAGTCCAGTGTCTTCTCCTCTGATGACCAGGAACACTCAGTTAGCCATTGGATGCAGAGCGCTGACCGAATTTCAGATCTGCTGGCTATGTGTCTACCAAGAACAACGGAGGTCACAAAAGTAATTTTTTTCTGTACTTGGAAGGCATCACCTTGTGGATAAATTTTGCAAAAATCTTCCTCTAGAAGCAAGTTTCCCTTAGCAATGCTAGCTTGGGCATAATCCTCTTTCAACAATACCGTCCATGTTTTTTGTAACCTGAAGTTAAAAATAAACACCACATTTGAGTAGAAAAATAGAAGTAATTTCATTCTTTTTTAGAATGCTGTCTTTTTTTTACCGGTTCAGGTCTGACAGCTTTGCAGTTTGTCACTTGATGTGGGTAGGCTGAAACAACCTAAAACCAAGCCATGCACAAACTTGTGTACAGCAACAAATCTTCCAATCGCTTGCCATCAATGACTGTAGTGCACTCACCCTGCCTACTGAGCACCATACGCACTGTTTCTAAGGGAAACATCATGCTTGGAATCACAGCACAGTGAACTGTCAACTCTTATTTCCCTTCTTAATAGGTTAGCAAATGGGCTGACACTTTTTTTTACAAGCATCTAACTTGTGAATTGATAGTGTTTACCCTTGGCTATTATTTTTAAGGAAGCCCACTCTGGCCACAGTACAAACATCCCTTTTGCTGCAGGCTGCCCCTTTGTCTAACAATCTGATACATGGAGCCTATTGAGTGGTCCACTGCTCACACAGAGATGAGCTTCCCTGGATATAGAGCTCAAACTTCCACTAGTCTCCATTCAAGCTAAAAGTGGCCATGTTAAAAAAAGTTCAAAGAACCAGCAAACAATTCCAGAGTCTTAGAGAAATAAAATTTGCTAGAGGAAATCTTCATCTGGTGTAAACAAGCCTCTCTTGGTATAGTAGGAAAGCATTGCTTTCCACCTACCCCATAGCTATCCCAGTGGCATTGTTTTCCATCTATCCCATAGCTATCCCAGTGACAGTCTTCAGAAGAGTAGCGTTTCTACAGTAAGCTCACACAATGAGCATGCATCTTTTTGTGCACAGCCAAAGGGAAGATGGGAAGGTGCAACATATATCCTATGACCTGTACAGGATGCAGTGGAGCCTGCCCTTCCTGACGGCAGGCTGCTCTGGAAAGCAGAGAGAAAAGGGGCTACTCTATGTTTAAAAAAAAACAAAACAAAAACAAACAAACAAAAAAACCAAATGAAAAAAGAATCTTTCCAACAAGCAGGAGCAGCATCAATCCAGCTTGTGTCCTGTCCTCACTTCCACAGAGCCCTTGGGACCCTGCTCTGCTGCAGCCTTAGGCAGGACAGACCAGGATGCTTTCAAAAGGTATGTGGCTGTAAGAGATGAGGGGTGAGAGGTAAGAGACACATTCAATTCTATGTAAAGAAGTGTGGCTCATAAAAAAAGTGTTTCCTTCTCACTTGTTGGCCTAGATGAAATAAATTACCTTCTGCACAAGAAAAGAGTTGTTTCCTACCAAAGGTGAGATGGGTACCACATGTGCAACTTCTTTAGTTGGAGAGGCACGTGGAAAGAGCTAGCAGGACAAAAGAGACAGGGAGAGGTCTGCTGGACCCACAGGAGGGAACACGGCTATCCCAGAAATCCCAGTCTCTTCATGCCTGTAGGACAAAGCACCCTTCTCCCTTCTGCAAGGTTCTTCCTCTTGTATCAAGAACTCTGTGAATCAAAACCCTGAGGAGTTCAGGAATTATATGCCCATCATGAAGATGCATTTAAGAAAGGACTGAACAAGTCATTAAGCTAAAGAGTGACTTCACTGCAACAACTGCCAAATCCCTATCAATTCAATTTTCACAAGCACTGATTATTGCAGCAACATATTTACTTAAAAAAAAGTAAAACAGTGAGCTTAAAAACATTTAGCAATAACTTTCTCTTTATATTTTCTATTAAAAACAGTTCTGAGGTAGATTTGTATTCTCACATATCACACATTAAACAAATGCTTTCCAATTTAACCAGCTAATACTTATATACAATAAGAATTGTTCTGTTCTGAACGTAGGAAAGTTAAACTACCTAAATACGGAAAGTTTAGTTATGGAAGATGCCTTGATTATGTGCTTTAATAGTACTATGGGCAAGCAGTAAAGCAAACATGTTTTGCCACAGACTTAGCCAGAGGGAGGCTCAGGGAAGCTAGGGGAAGAGAAGGAAAGTAAGAGATAAGATAGAGTGGTGAAAGGCAAAGTTGCTATCAGTGAGATCTGGTGCTGAGTATGTCCCTCATATGTTACTTTGCAAATACAACGGACATGCAAAAACAGGCTGGAAAAAATCCTCTGAGGAAAAAAATCTATAGCCTTATATATCCCTCTCAAGTATCTTCTTTAGCAATCTTGCATTTGGTTTCAGTGTAATGTGAACAGACCTATCTACTTACAAAAGCTCCCCTCTTCCCACCAGCCTTGTTTGTTATTTTATGTGTTTCTGCATCATTTGCAGAGTTTGCTTTGATCTACATTCCTCCTGGATGTGCGGTTTCCTTTTCAGCTACTAAAAGGAAAACTGTTTGGTTTGAGAATTTGCTTATTTTGAAGCTCCGCTGGCCCAAAATACCTATTTTTAATCCAAATGAGCACAGCTCAGTGCTTTCAGCCCTTCAGCACTGGTTGCCTTCCTTTCAGGAAAAAACGTCTTTGAAACAATAAGTGACCTCTTCATACTCTAATAAAATTGCCAAACTGTAATCCTAGCCAGCATAAATGAGAGCATTTTGTTTGCTACAGCTGAGTTTGAATATTTAGACTCACACATAATTTGATCCTTGAATTGCTTTTATGTTAGCACCATCCTGACATGGTCAATATTTTGTTCCACATCTGACACCCAACAACATACATCATGATGCTCTAAAACATCATCAGAACATCTAATTATGAATTCTCTCAATATTTCTCTATTACAGACTCAATCTGTCTTCCACTGATGGCAGAATTCCTGCTGCCTCCAAGGGTTGGCTGGGCTTCGGTGCATTTGTAATATAACTGTAAATCTGCATACAATATGTGATGTTGAATGTAAAGTCTGAGCCATTTTAATCCTTCCTCCTTCGCTAAGAAGCATCACAATGCCACCACACTAGGAATAGTCCATAGACAAAACACAGTTCATAAATAACAGGTAAACAATCTTCAAATGAGAAGAGAAGACAGGGCACATCCTTGGAATAACTCTTTGACTGGGAAACAGGATATATTCTTCAAGGACCTTGCAGGAATAGTCCCAGAGGACAATCAGAGATTAGATCTTCTCTTCTATGGGGTTAGGCCACAGGAGTTAACTTGGGAAACAATTCAGATAAACAAAGCGCTAGCAAGAGGAAGGACACTGTTAGGTTTTGCTTCTGTGTCTTTACTAGACATGGGCCTTCATGTCAAGCTCCACATTAAGAACTTAGTTTCAAATGTTAACAGAGCATTAACTGATATCACCAATGTTGAAAAGGAGCAAGTCCCTATGATTCTGGAGACTAATTAACTATTGTGAGAATATTCTTAATGAGATATCCTAGAATTAAGAGTATCCTGATCCACTGACTGAAAGTAAGGGCAAACATGGTTAGTATCCCCCAGCAAATACACAACTGCTTCTTTAAGAGCATGCACAGAAGCTTGGAGATACACGCTCTTTTCATCTGCAGCCTGGTGTGCTGTATGCAGGCAAAGGCAGACATGCTGTCTATGAATAATTTTTGCTTTAAGAAAAAACTGATGAAGGAAATTTGTATTCAAGTGCATGCGTGTCCACAGACACCGCCACACATAGAGCTGCGTAAGTAGTGGGCGAAACAACATGCCTACTTTGCAAGAAGAAAAACATTCCTCCTAAAGATACAGCTATGCCCACTTTACTAGAGTAAACATTAAGAAAACAGCTATCAAGGATGAGTAGCTGAAATGTCTAAGAATAGTTCCCCTTTTTCATACAGATATATATGAGGGGGGAAAAAAGTAAATACATGGAGCAATGCATATGCCCACCCGTGTAAGCCTATATGAATTTTGAAGAAGCTCTGCTGGAAGAGGAGACACATACATAGAAGATCTGAACTTCTGAGCTGCTCTGTATCCAATTTAAAATCAAGAAAATAGAAGCTGTTTCCTGCTACGTGTATGTGGATGAGGTTATTGCAGATTCTCATGTAAAATATGGTGGTTTTCTGTACACACTCTTTTAAAACACATTTCTCTGTATCTTTAAAATATAAGACTTCAATAATAAGGATACATTAGAACACAGTGATGGCGTTCTGTGTGATTCATTCTGTGAAACCAGGTTCCCCAACTCAGAAAGTGAGAGGATTAAAGTATCACAGAAGAGAATTAGTACCTGAGGAACCCAAACAGTAATGCCAGTGGATGACCCACACAAACACCTGGTTTCTTCTTTCTAGATTTAAAGTATCTAGAAATAGATATGAATTGTAAATCTCAGATAAATAAGCTAGAAGCAGGAAACACCACATGTCCCAGCCGGCAACACATTACAAAAGCAGCATCTCAGGGTTATCCCAAAGCAGACCCCTATGAGCAGCATCTGTCCCGCTGCCCGCAATGCAGCGCCTCGGCTGCGCTGCCTGCCATCTTCTGCATTGTCAGTACCACAGCTTGCATCGTTAAGACTTGAAACTGATCCACTTCAGTGATTAGGCTGATCCAAGGACACGGACAGAAGAGCAGGATTTAATAGGCAGGCAGGCAGGAAAAGTCTTTTAACACTTTAGAAAACATTGACTTGGTAGAAGGAATTGGCTAGCTCAAGGGATTAGTAATGAGATACTGAGCCCCTTAGCTCTAGGTCACCACACTGAATCTGGTCCAGGTCAGTAGAAATCAAAAGCTGTTGCTGTTTGGTGGCCTTCAGGAAGTCAGCTGGTGGTCCTACCCCAGCTACTACTGGCAAAATATCTGTACCGTCATTACCGATAACAGTCGGCAGCACTTACAGGAAAGGTTTAGGACTGGCATGGTACAGGAAAAGACCGAGCACAGAAAGATGTGCCAGCAAACACACTAGGCTGGGACTCAAGAAAAATGAGAAAACAAGCTTCCTGATCACCTATAGATTTCCAGTGTGACCTGGAGCACGAGATTAAAGCATTTATGGCCTAAATGTTTCTGAAGGGCAAAGCAATTGCTGAAGTTGAGGTCCCCACCTTTAAAATGGGAGTAAATGGCTCACAGGGCTACTGCAGGGAGATCCACAGTAAAGGGGGGTGATTAGATACAAAAGCTAAACAAGAAATTAAGACAGGTGAGCAAGCCTTTTCTACCTAAAATGAGCTCCCCTAACTCTATAGCAAGGCATTTGCTGACTGTGCACAAGGCTCCCAGTCGCAAAGCTCTGTATTTAATGTGCTTAAAAAGAACAAATTCCCCTTACAGCAGAGTACCCTCCAAAATCCGCCACATTTCCACTGTTGCCCAGCAGAGCAGCATCAAAGAATCCAGCTGCTCCCAATTTTTGTCCCACCTAGGATGAAATTCTAATGTCTATGTTGTGCAGGTCAAATAGATTATCATAATAGTCCCTTCTGGCCTTAAAAACTATGAAATTGGAGAGTGAATCACAATGTATTGGACACTATTGAAGGCAGGATGGTAGGCGGCATAGCCCAGTGATAGGGTGTGATATGGCAGAGTAAATCCGATGTTCTTAGGCCATGTGAAGCTGGGAAACTGACATTTTGCCGTCTTTGTTGCCCCTCTGGGACACCGAGAGAGATGTAGGTTATTATAATAATAAGCCCAGTCCACTCTCAATGCAGCCTAAGAATATTGCCTCTTACAGGAGTGAGTGCGTGAAGGATTGAGAAACACTAGTTATTTTCAAACTGGATTAAGTCTTTCAAAAGCTAATAGGTTTCCAATGAGCTGTGGTGTTGCTGCTGCAGCTGCTCTAATTTGAGAATAAAAGAATGCGGGCTTTGTGCCTAGGGACCTGTTATTGATCTGAGCAAGGAGGATGGGAAGGAAGGGGGTAGAGGAGGGTTATCCTCCTTTCAGCTGGGGTGGGGGCATTCTTTTCAAAGTCACATTATCTGCTAGTAACAACAAAGCCTAACCCCATGACATGCTGCTCTATACAGGATTGCACTTGTTGAGAACTAAAAGCATTAGAGAAAAAAACCTCCTCTGGCAACCTTGCGCAGCTAACTTCATTGAGGGCCCACGAGACTCAACAGATGGGTCTCGGGACTCCCTCATTAGGAAACATGCCTGTCCCTTTGCATCTGGTGCCCTGCTCTGCTCTGTGCCACGCACTCATTAGCATTGCAGGCTCACAGATTCCTTAGCACGTGCTTCCAATAAATATTGGAAAAAAAGGAGAGGAGAGAAGCCATGCTTGGAGCAGCAAGATGAAGGGTCACCCACTAGGCTGGGAAATCCTTCTATACACAGGAACACACTCCCCTGCAGCCCCAGAGGAGAGAGGACAATAAAAGGCAGCCAACCACAAATGTGCATTTAAAGGGACAGGTGTAGAATTGCTTCTATTCATGTTGTGGCAGACTCTCATTCGTTTCCCTCTGCCACAGTAAATGAAAATCATCATTATATATATATATAAAAATAAAAACACATTCAGGGCAACACACAGATTGTGGATCTGTGAGAGGCTGTGGCCCTTTTCAGACAGAAAGCGGTTGCACACTGGGTAATGCCATTACCTTCAAAGAAATTAATTGGTTTTAAGGGTCCAATTCTACAGCAGAGCTCTTTTTCTTCCAGGTCTTCTCCAAGCCTGTCTTGCCGCCACAGTGCCACAAATTGGAGATGTCCTTCACCGTGCTTAGAGTGGTCCATGACTTAGGGCCGAGATCAGGAGCAACTGAAGGAAAAATCATCTCCCATGTGTTTGAAAACGTTGTGAGACAGAACAGCCAACAGAGAGGCAGGAATGTAAAACCTTCCAGTTACTGTGGAAAGAGCAAAGAAAAACCTTTCATCAGAGAGGCAAGGTGACAGGGCACTGTATCTTGCTCATACGCCCAAGAATAAGGCCTTTTATTCGCCAGTTCTCCACAATGCCCCTAGCCTATTCTGAGTTCACTCCTTCTCGTTCACTCTTGTTTCCACCACCCTGCTAGTAGTTGCAGGCACCTTGGTCACAGCTAACTCCCGAGCGGGACTGGGAGAAGCCCTAGCGATTAACTGCTGAAGCTGATACAGACCTTGTTCAAAATGCAGTGTTTCAACACCAAAACTCCCAAATTAGAGCAGATTCAGACCCTTCCGAGTGCTGCTGGCTCTAACATACAGTCCTGTCACTTCTCTCACTGCACGACCAGTGGCAGAAAATCCCTCAGTGCACACATACATAACACAATACGCCAGTGGCACTGTTGTAACATGCAGACTGGTCAAGGTTTTGGGTTTTTTTCCCCGTGTAAAGGATGGACACAGAGAAAGACATTTTTAGCCCCTTTGCCTAAGGCCTTGTCATTATCTGTACCCCCATGGATGCTAGGCACCCTCTGGGGCCTACGCTTTATCTAAAAATATTTAGCTGATACAAAAAGGTTCCTTCTGCCAGGAAGCAGGCAGTGCCAAAGGACTAAGCAAGCACGGGTCTTTGTGCCACTGTATATACCCCTAACTTCCCGGAGAAACATTTTCCCTGTAGATCAGCAGGGTCACCCCCATCCACCCAACTTTGAGGCTCAACTCACCAGCCATTCCAGCACATTACTTAAGTGTATCCCTAACTTAAAAGTTTTTTGTTCCTTGATTTAGGCAAATTTATATTTTGGACTGAATCTGGGTTTTAGTAATCCTAACTCCTCTAAATGTTTCTTCACACCAAACAAAGCAACTCCACTTATATTTTGCATGCAGGACTGAGTAAACCCAAGGCAGGGAATATTAGATCAGCCATGGAACAACGGAGAGCAAAGGCAAGAAGTGAGATACTGTACGCCCAAAATTTAAGTTTGCTAATTGCAGCCCTCTTCTTTTTAGTCATTTCCTTAGTTAAATTACACCCCTGTATTCTTCAGTCTTGCACCCTTAGGATTGTTTGTGATTGAGAATTTATCAAACATGTGCTATCATATGCATTTAACAATGAAGACAAAACAATCCACATTCAAAGAAAACTTCAGACATTTTGATGCTTTCATAACAAGAAAATGAAACTTGATCTGAAGAGTTACTGAGTAAAATTGGCTAAAAGAAGGACCCTTGCAGAAAGCTGGGAGGAAAACCCTGCTAGAAATTTAGAGCTCTCTTAAAAGCATCAGTTGTTTACTGGGGACAGGGCTCAGCCTAGGTTTTGGTACAGACTTTTCTACAATTGACAATAGCTGAGATTACTGCTTATCAAATGAAAGTGTCATCTTGTCTGTGACAGATGTGCCAGCACTGCTCAGTGTCACAGTCTTTGCACCTACTGGAAGCGACTCTAGCTTGATAAGCTGTAGCCCTACTCAGACCTAAAACTGTAGCCTCAGCTCTTACCCGTTTTTAGAAAGCAGGGATTTGAGATCAAATCCCCAGTGTATAGGAATCCCACCACTGGGGAGGATAACTGAAGGACAAAGCAATTTGGTTCACAGGTAGAAATGGAGGCATCTGATCCTCGAAGGGTTAACAGAGAAACAACTAGAAAGCAGGTTTTATATGCATATAAATAAAGGAAACTGAAGGAGAAACAGTACTATTCTCTGGAATGGAGTAAGGTCTCAATTTTAAGCTGTAACAGAAAGCAATAATGTTATGGATTCAGTTAATTACAGCTGGATAAAACTTTAAAGCTCTACAATAGACATATTTTTTGGCTCTACAACTTTTAACTCTTTCAGGGACATTACTGATTCTCACTACAGTCATTTCTGAGTACCCCACAGTCTTTATTTTTTATTGTTTTCAGAGTATCCTCTGAATTCGATTTGGTGCCTCATTTTAATTCCAGGGAGGTAAGGTACAGAAAAACTAAGGTGGCAATTTCAAAGTCAAAAAACCCACATGCACAATATATACAACAGGGCTTTGAAATATTGATTCTCTTAAGCAACATGCTCCAGGGAAAGAGGAAAGTAAGGGCTTGTAGCAGTAAGTGGATTTGGATCTCTGGTCACCAGAGCATCTTCTCCAAAATCTTTTGTCACATTTGGAAAGCTTGCCTAGAGATACAGCTTCAAGAAATCACCTGGCTCTGAAGAACCGCAGCTTTTATGGAAGTAGGCATGCACTACTCAGTGTTTGGTAAACTGTACCCTTTCTCCTAACCTCCGCCACTTGCTCAACTTTCTCATCGTAGGCAGTTTTCTCTCCTGATCCATTTGTGAAATAGTCTAATGCAGGGTGTGGCCTCCCCACAAAACGCTTTCTAATTAGTTTCTAAACATTAAATGATTATGGAAGCGCAATTCCCATTCCACTCAGGTGATGAAAAGCTTTACAGGAGTTCAGTCTCACTTTGTAATTAGAGAAATTAGCTTTCTAAGTTTAGATCACTCAACTGTGCAAATGGGTTCATCTGCTGGAATGTGTTGCTCTGAAATGTGTGTCAGCCAAGCAGCACGGCACAGTCCCTATCTCTGCCTGAGCGACACTCACCCAAGTGGGGAGGTCAGTTCCAGTACAGCAAGAGGAAAATAAAGTGTTATGGGTGTATTATAGGAAAGGCCTTATCTAAAAGCTCACTCATCCGTGATTGACTGGAGCGATATGTTCTTCTTGCAATAGGGAAGCTTAACTCCTAGATAAAGGATTATCCAAGTGGGTGAAATCTTCACTCCTTCACTCAGTTTGTCCAGAATTGCATCTAAAACTGCAGCAAATGAATTTTAGAGGGTGGCTAACATTGAGAAGCAAAACTACTTTTATAAAAATCTACAGAGAAACAAAGGGCTGCTCCAGCCTCTTCATTTGCTGTGAAATGAGGTCGTCAAGCTTTATGAATTCTTTATGACTACAGATTCCATGTTTCAACTGATTCTTTTCTGGTAGCCCTTCCTACTGTTTTATTGGAGGCTGATGCAAGATCAGGCCCCCACGATTATGCAACTGTCTTGATCTGCACTACAGTAGTAAACAAAAGTTTAGTCACTGACTTGAAAATGAGATGGATCAGGTCCCTGAACGAAGAATTTTTCCAGGGGCGCCATTTCAAGCTCACCTTCAGGTATCACAAATCTAAGGAAATCCTGTGGGATTGTTCACAGCCATGATTCAATGAGTCACTGAGCTTTAAAAGGAAATTACAACTTTCCTAATAGAAAGACTTGACTTCATGACACCTGACCCTTGCGAGCCAGGCGCTCCCTCTAAAGGCTGTGATCCTCGTCCCACCAAAGTCCTGGGCATTCTCCCAGTGGCTTAACTCTATAATAGGGAACTGATTCAGGCCCGAAGCGAAGTACTGTCTGTAACACTGGACCTTGGCACACGAGATGTTTATAACGGCTTCTAAAGTGGATGTAATCTAATTATGTCAGAATAGGAAGATTAGCAGGAAGTAACTTTACGCAATGTAAAAAGCCGAGTGCCAGACATTGAAAAGCATTCACCAGCCTCAAAGGAAGACACATCAGCTCCGCACCTCGTGTGACACAGGCATATGCAAGCAGAGCATTCCAGCAGGAATTTTACATGTGCCGGTCTTGAACTACTCAAAGCAACTACAATTCAGGCCCCCTGTGCACATGCAGCAATTTGTACATGGCTGCACACCTAGTGAAATGGGCATCTTCAAAAGATCCTCAGGCTGAATAATGCATTGTGCTCAGTTGGTTTTCAGTAGCTAAAGATCTGGCCTGGAGAGCTCAGTGAAGAAAAGCAGGAGATAGGACTTCAAGGGTGAAATTCTGGCCTTAATAAGTTAAAGGGATTTTACTTCTGACTTCCATGAGGTCAAAATTTTTTGTGGGCTGCAAGGGAGAGGGTTTACAATGCGCTTCTGCACATGACTCACACTCTGCCTTGGTTTACCTATCAGTAACACTTTGCGTCTCAAGACATTGGGAGGCTTAATTCATTAGTGCTTGCAAAGCATTTTAAGTTGTTGGACGAGTAATTCTGTTTAAGGGCAGCTACACTGCTGAGTCATAAGCACTGTGGGAACCAGAACCCTGGATTTCCTAAGGGTGGAGTAACCTTCTGCAGAAAGGCCAACTGCAGACCTGCCCTAAAGGTACGGAGCAGAGTGTACCAGCAAGCAGCAGGGTATTTAAAGGCCCAGAGGAGCACATGTGTGGCACTTGTGAATGAGTAACATGTAAATAGGCTGCGGAAGCTAACCAACACCCTGAAAAAAAGAAGAGAGGCACTGGTTCTTGTATCACCAAACTGTAGCCGCTTTGTGGATAAAACACAATGAAGGTTTACCAGCCTAAGAAAAGTTAATGACTCCAAGTAAGGAGCAACCGATACTGTTAGAACTTCTGGGCTGAATGAGGCTGGAAGGAGCATTCAGCTACCGCACACCTCAGAGGCGTGCCAAAATGGCTGGTATGTAATCTAAGTTTGGAACTCACGAGTGGGAAGCGATCTGCAGGAGACTGACAGAAGCACGAGCTCGGTTCTAGGGTCACGGGCACAAACACCACCAGCTTCACAGCCTTGGGCACTCCATGATGACCGGACAGACCTCATCACAGCCGAGAGAAGCACACACTTTGCTTTTGCCATAGGAAGTGAAAACAAAGGACATAAAGTTAGGTCAGAAATCTTGTTTTCCTCTATACTCTGGTGTATAAAATAAGACAATCACACATCTACTGCATTAGATCAAGGTAAAATGGGAGACAGGGCTGTAAGAATAGCTGTCCTGGGTCAGACCAAATGCAGGCCGGGTTCCTGTCTCCAGCGCCTCAGGAAGAACAGGACAGCAATGCAGTGACAGTTCCCAGCACACTCACCCAACTCCTAATCAGGGACTTCCCAAACCAGAGGCAAAGTTAGGGGCTGGTTTTTTGTTGTGGGGTTGTTTTTTTTGGCTTGTTTGTTTTTGTTCAATGCCCTTTGGTGCGTGGCTCTTCCTCCGGGAGCTAGTCTGAACGCCCTCTGCTACCGTGCAAACTTAGGCCTCTCAGAGTCCCCTGGAAAAGGGGTCCCACCCGCCTCAGGACCCTGCTTCTGCAGGGATGCGGCCGGCAAGGCCCAGCACTCACTTGGAAGCCGGGCAGCGCCGGGAAGCAGGCGAGCCTGAGGGGCGGCTGCCGCCGACCGAGGGCGGGAAAACCTTTCCCTACTAAAAACGACCCTAAAGCCTTCATTTTTCCCTTCACCCAGCCCGAGGAGACGATGAGGAGAGGGCCGGCGGCTCCGGGGCGGGGGGGAGCCGCTCCTCTCCTCAGCGAGCGGCAAAACCCGCCTCAGCCGCGAGCGCCCCTGAGGTGAACGCACGCGCTCGCCCTTCCCCGGCCGCCTCAGCGAGGCGGCGGCCACCCCGCCGCTCCTCCTGGTAGCCCGGGAGGCACCTGCGGAGCGGGGCTTCCCGGGCGAGGCGGAGCGAGGCCCGCCACCTCCCTCAGGAGGAGCAGCAAAGGCCGGGTAACCCTCCTCCTCTCCTACGGGTACCTGCCTTCCCCCTGCTCCTGCCATTCCCCTCCCTCCTCCTTCCCCGCCTCATGCATATGGATGGACGCATGCGCGGGCGGGCGGCCTCCCCGCCTGCCGCCCTGGGCTAGATGAAGGCGAGCGGCGGCGGGGCTGCCAGACGGGCGGCCGGCGGCGGGGCGGTGTGTGTGTGAGTGTGTGTGCGTGTGTGAGAGTGAGTGAGTGTGTGTGTGTGTGTGTGTGTCTCGGGGGGGGCGGGGAGGTGGGGGCTCGCCGCGCCTCCGCCGCGCGGTGGCCGGCGACCTGAAAGGAATAAAAGGATCGGGATAATAATCGCAATAATAAAATAAAGAGAAAAGGGGGAAGAAAAGAGGGAGGCGAGAGAATAAGGAGAATAAAAGGAGGCCGGGCTGCTTTGCATTGAAGACCGGGGAGCTATTGAAAAGCGCTTGAAAAGCGGCGTTGTTCGGCGCGGGTGCGCGCCGCGGCCGGCGCGGTATATTAGAGCGGGGCGGCGGCGGTGGCGGGCAGCAGCGGCGGCGCCTCCTCCTCCTCCTTTTCCTCCTCCCCTCCTGGCCCTCCCCGACCCGTCCCGTCCCGGAGCGAGTGGCGGCGGCGGCGGCCTGCAGGCGGGCAGCAGTGCGG
>JAOXNO010000024.1:361278-372272 GCA_028565335.1 Limnodromus scolopaceus
AGAAGCTTTGAGATCCTCTAGGACAGAAAAGCTGTTGTTGCTAAAGAAAAAAGCTGTGAGTTGCAGACCAAATCCGGCGGCGGCGGCGGCGGCATGCGTGCGCCCCGGCGGGCAGCCGCGGCGGCGTGCTCCCTCCTCCTCCTCCTCCTCCTGGGGCTGCGGGCACAGGTACGTACCGGGGCACCGGCGGTCACCCCAGGGGAGAAAGGGGCACCGGGCTCTGGGGTCCGCCGCGGAGGGCGGCGGGGGCTGTGCCGCCTGTCCCGCAAGGGGTTGCGGGGGACGGGTGTGAAGGTAACCCCGGACCTGCCGCGGAGCCGGAGCGGAGGCACCGCCGGTAACTTCTCTGCCGAGGTGGCAAACGCACAAGTCCTCTTTGCAGCGAGGCTTAATTCCCTGGGAATAAAAATTGCAATTATTGCAAACAGCCTTTTTTTTTTTTTCTCCAATTTTCTTTTCTTCTTTTTTTTTTTTTTTTTTTTTAAAGCGGCTAATTTCAGTACTCTGCCCCCCAGCTGGGGAGGCTGCTTTCCGCCCGTCTCAGCTGCACCTCGGAGGAGGCAGAGGGGCAGCATTTCTAGGCGACATCGTTTGGTTGGGTTTGCCCTCGCGTGTGCACTCTTGGGTTGGTTTAATTTTATTTCCTAACAATTTAGAAGACTTCCCCGCACACGCTGTTTTTTGGAGTTGGCACTTAAGGTTGTTTTTTAGCATTAAAGGCATTATTTCCTTGGGGTGATTTATGAGCCTTTCTCATGGATGTCTGATAGGGAAAAGCTTACAGTGGTTGCTTTTTCTAATGTTATGCGTGTGCTTCTTGAAAGCACACTTAAAATGAGTTTCTCCTGTCTGCAGAGTTGTAGATGGCGTTTGGGAAAGAAGTGAGGTAACTGTCTGTTTCTTGTTTCTGTTTTTTTTTGTTTTTTTTTGTTTTTTTTTTTGTTGTTTTGTTTTTTCTCCTCCGGTTCTTTCTTGGGATTAACAGGTGACTCTAGCATCGGGACAGTTCGAGTTGGAGATCTTATCCATGCAAAATGTGAATGGTGAACTGCAAAATGGAAATTGCTGTGATGGCACCCGGAACCCAGGAGATAGAAAATGCACCAGAGACGAGTGTGATACCTATTTTAAAGTTTGCCTGAAGGAGTATCAGTCACGGGTCACTGCTGGTGGTCCTTGCAGCTTCGGATCCAAATCCACTCCTGTCATCGGAGGAAATACCTTCAATTTAAAGTACAACCGGAATAATGAAAAGAACCGGATTGTTATCCCTTTCAGCTTTGCCTGGCCGGTGAGTTGCGTGGCCTGCTCTGGCTCTGCTTCTGTTGGACAGTCCTGGTTGAGATGGGCATAGTGAGCTGGGCTCCAGCACTCGCGCAGGGGGAGAGGGACCAGGACTGGGGAGGGAGCAGGCATCTTGGCAAGACCGTCGGGAATCTGCAGCACAGAAATGAGTAAAATGTGGTGGTGTTTTTGTTCCCTGGGGCTCACAATGCGCAGCCTGTTAAATTTGAAAGTCAGATGTGCAGTGAGGGGGATCTAAATGGGTCAGGGAAGCAAACCCAGTATCTCTGCACTTTACAGCATGAATAAGTCTCTTGAGACTTGGAAGGTCAGAAGTTCACTTTATTTTTTTCTTTTTTTCCTAACCAGTGAAGTATTGGGCATAAGCCAAAAGAGCAGTGGGTTAGGGGCTGTAGAGGGATCCCGTGTGAAAAGTGTGTGTCATAGCTGGCCTCCTTCCCTGGAGCGTGTTTGGGAAGGCTTCCTGCTTCTCCCAAGGGAAAATCTCGTTGCACTGCTTGGTGTTGATGGGAGCTGCTGCTCTTGGTGAACTAGTTGCCAGCTTCCCTGGGAAGCTTGCTGTGTTTTAAGGTACTTGTGGACTCTTGGAGCTAAAGACTGAGAAAAGTCTGGCCTTAGCTTTTGGTCCATATCGCCCACTCCTCCCCACAGCACACCTTTTCCTGGCTGCTTGCCTCTGCGGTCCATAGATTCTGGCTTCCTTCTAGTTGCATGCAGAACTTGATGGCTCAAGGAGGTGGGGTTCTTTGCCACGCACTTTCCCAGCATTGCCCACTCTAGCAAATGCTGGTCAGCTTTGTAGAGCGGCGAGATGGAGGATGATCACCCCTTCGTTAGCTGAAGCCTGCTTTGTCGGTGGTCATGTAAAGAACATTCGCTTAGACTTCAGTGCTGCATGTTTATTCTGGGGTCTCAAGAGAGTTCAAACTTTCATACGGTCAGCTCTGCAGAGGAGTCCTCTGCTCGCTGCACGGAAACTGAGGGATGCCTTTCCAAAGTGGCTATCACCAGACAGACCTGTATATGCAGGCTCCACGGCCATAGGGTTTCTGAACATAGAAGACCGTCACGGCCTCAGATGGCAGGAGGTGCATTGTTTTGTGCCCAGCAGTGCTGTGCGGCATGCAGGCAAACAAAAATTAAGAGTGACTGATCTGGGGGGCTTTTATGCACACACAACAGTCTGTCTTTTGAGATGGCTGGCTAGGATGCTATGGTATGAAAGCTGAAAACTCCCCCAAACTCCTAAAACTTATATTTAGAGATCACCTAGGAAACAAAACTGTTTCTCCCCCCCTCCCTTTCTCCAAAGGCGCTGAGCAGACAATTTCCCACTGACTGCCTTGGGATATGTTGATGCTCAGCAGTTTTGAAAATCCAGTCATCCTAACCTAGATGCCTAAGGTCATTTTTGCGAGGGGAGGAGGGCTCTTACGTGCACGCAGGGGAGGGGTGAATCTTGTTTCCTATCCTCTATCACTATCGCTGCTGGCAAAGGGGGAAGCATGCATAGATTTTGCGCTCCCTCCAAAGCTTGGCCCTTCCCAGCCAGATAAGGACTGGTTGCTGGGAGGGCCTGGACTTTTGGGAGGGAAAGCCCACCCCAAAAGCATTCATTCCCGCGCCAGTTGTAGTGTAGACACCCACTTTGTAGTCCTATGGCCAAGTGCTGCAGCAGGCGTGTGATCTTGAAATGTCCTGTGCTGCCTCCTACCTGCCTCCTCTGTCAGTTGTGCCTTCTGGAGTATTGAGGGCTGGAGAGGCACAAGGGAGAAATCAAGTCTGCATTTTTAAGGAGATAATATTACAAAGTACAATAGCAGAGTTAACAAAAGTATTCTCTGTTGGAAGTACAAGTCCTTCCTTTCTTCTTTTCTCTTTTCTTTCTCTTTTTTTTCTAACATGAAATGAGATAAAACTGTTATCAAATATGCCATCAAAGGGATAAAGGGCTTTGTAAAAATCTGAGGTATTTGAAGCTCTGCCAGTGGCTGCAGTGGTTGTGTTGCAGATTTTGACTTTTTTCAGAAAAGTCAGGTTCATCAAGGATGTTGTGGTTTGTTTTGTTTTGTTTTTTTTTTAAATACCCCCCTACCCTGCTCCCGGTAATTCAAGTGCCTTGAATCTGAATATACGTGTATGTATATAAAAATGATGTGAAAGCTGAATGCGTTCCTTTTATCAACCCCTCTTTTCATAGGGTTGGGAAGGGAAATCTGTGGGTAGAGGGTGGGTTTGGGGGGGGTGGGGACCCTGGGAGAAGTTTCTTAAGCTTGTCTGCATCTTAGTAAAAGAAATGCTTCTATTGTCCTGCTGAATCTAATTGAGCGCTGGAATCCTAGAGCAGCAGCAGCAAAACTCAGTGCAGCCTTTGAAATGTCTAAAAACTTGTCAACTTCAGACACTCTAGTTCCTTACACTGGAACTTTTGCAATAAACTCTTGCATATTCCCATGCAGAAATGTGCTTTTTGAGGTTGTGATGATAGTCTGTTTGCAATTATCAAGCCTGCCTCCCAGCTTTAACTTCCATAGGACACAGCTTTTATGCTAGCCATTGTAACTTTCAAATGGCATTTGAACAAAAGAATATCTAATGTGGCAAAGCTCTTATTTGTACTAAAATTGTGTACAATTTTTGGGCATTTTGAAACCTCTACAGATAAAGTAGTAAACTTAATTAGTCAACTCAAATCTGATGCTGAAACTTCAGAACTTAAAATTTCTTTAGATGGGTGAATACTGTTGACTTTAGTAAAAGCTCAAGACTAGCATTGCATTACCAATGTGGCTAATCATGAGAGTTGTCTTTGAATCCATCCAACTGAAAATTACAGTAAAGGTAGTAGGAGCTAGACCGAAATGTTAATCATATTGCACCTGAAAATTCATGCTCGTCTCTGAATGTGTATTGTTTGTGTTCTACTGTCTGAGAAGAGCTTTTCTGGGATGTTCCAGCTTGAGTCAGTAACATTAAGAAGTCTTGTTGCCTTGACTACTTTTAAAAAAAAGCTTCCCATGTCAAGCTTGTGCTGTTTTTGAAAAATAGTTATATTGCATTAGGGGTCTTTGTTCGTTGTGCAAGAGGGGAAGGGAAGAGAATGGTGTGCTTTAAATGTATTGTTAGGTTTGGCTTGTAGCTATAATGTAGATCTGAAGTGTCAAGAGTCTTATTAATAACTTATGCAGTTTGCTCTTGTCAGTTTTGATATGTACCCCTGTGAGTAATGGGTGTGGAGATGGTGGGCCATAAATTAATTTAAGTGATGGGAGGTTTGAGTAAGTTGCTAGGAAACAGGGCAGCAGACCAGCATAAAAGAACTAGAGTGCATCAGAGAGCTGCCCCTGCAGTAGCTACCAGTTCTTCAGTAAATTGAAACAATGTTGATGATGATTTAAAAAAAAAAAAAAATTAATAAAATACTCATAGTATTGCTTCTTGCATTCATTTGGAGACTAGTGACTTTCTTGACAGGCAAACTTGGCTTATGAGGCCATACAGAAAAGTATGTAACAAAAGAATTTCCATGTTCCACTTGTCAAAGTCTGTCTCAACGAGTTTTGTTTCATGGTAGACACATGCTTTTCTCTGACAGAAATCTCTTGCCTTTCCTAAAGAATCCGAAGTGTGATGTGTGCTGTACCTTAAGGGAACTGTGCATGAATTACCTAAGCAAAGCTTAGCACTAAACTTTTATGTAAAGAAAGATCTTTTTGGGGGTTTGGCGAGGCTGTGAGTAAGAAGGAGGTCAAACTTGGCAATTCCTTTGGTATGCATAGCTCCAATTTCAAACGGCCTGTTTATCCTGAAATTATGATCCTTGTAATTATTTAATATTGGGGCCAATTGCACCAGCACACCAGGAAACTACTGAGCTGGAAAAACAATCCTCCAGCATCAAAATGACTTTAGCATAAAATGCAATTAAAAAGAGTTTTGAACATCTTATTTCAACCTTATTATAAAAAATAAAATAGTCAGCCTTTCCCCTTTTTAATGACAAATTTTACTGCTACTGGTTCCTGAAGATGTAAAATATGTTTTCTGGGTAGGCATTGTTTTTTTTTCTGGCTAGAAAGAGGTAATGAAAGACCTTTAGTGTTTTTTAAGCTTCATGAACTTTTTCCCCCCTGACTTGACACAAGAGGCTTCCAGAATGCTAATCTGCAGCTGATATTAAAATAATAGCCTTTTGAATTTTGGAGAAAAATATCACTTCATTCAACTCCCTTTCTTTTTCTTTAAAAAAAAAAAAAAAAAAGAGGGAAAAAAAATAAAGAAAAAAACCCCACAATAGTAGGTTGTAGGCATAAAACTAAAGCTTTTTTTTTTTATTTTGTTTTTCTTTCCCTCCAGTTAACTTTTGGAAAACTTGTAGAAGCAAATGCTAGCAGATCAAGCTTTTCTTAAAGAAGACTTGATAAGTCATCTTGGAGTATGGGCAGATCAGAAGAAATTTTTATAACAAAATGCACATTAATCAAATCTGCACCATGTCATTTATTGTTGACTAATAATTTAAGAATAAATCTTCAGTACTCAAAGTGCACTGTTTTGCCTAGGATTACTATCCAAAAAGGAGCTGGGAGTATTAAGTAACATCTGAAGCATAATTAGCATCCACAAGTCTGTTTTTTCCCAGGACTGCAGAGAAGTGATGCATCCATTTGGAGGTTTTGGGCTTCTTGCATTTTCTTAAGAGTTATTTATGTTCCAGTCAGTTCAGAACTTCATCTTCCTGATAAATCCATTTGACTATATTACCATAATATGTCTAAAAATAAATCCTCATCCTGCCTGCTCCCAGAATTTTTGTTCTTGTTATAATAAAGGCCTGCTCCAGTTTAACTGCAGTGGCAGCTGGATTGGGCCTGGCGTTGAAGCTTATTCCTAAACTTTCTCAGCGCACATACATTCAGCACTGTCAGCTTGTTTATGCAGCTGGAAGTCTGTATGTCTGAAAATGAATTGCATAAAATTGATGCTTCATGCTTAAAATTCTAGTTAACTCAAGGAAACTTACCCCTGCATTGCAGACTGAAGGCCGCAGTAGAAGTAAACTAGTACTGAAACTAGTAAAGTTGGGCTTTAGCTAATTAAGTGAGATGTGCTGTACAAGAGGTTTGCACTCTGGTACGTGGCACTTAGTCCAGCCTCAGTTCTTGGGTCTGATGCCCTGCAGTACGTGCAAAAACCTTAAGCTACAGTTCTTAAAAGTGTTTCTGTGTAGATAATAACAACAGGACTGCTTTTGAAAGGTCAGACTAAACTTGACTTTGCATTTCTGCTGACGGATAGAAGTTCTATATGTTAGTTGACACAATTCTAATAATTGTAGCTGGTAATGCGTATGCCCCAGCATGGGGAAAGATGTCAAAACTAGGAGCTGTCGCATTTATTTCTTGTTAGTCTGTGGAGCTCATGGTTCTGTGGTTGCTGTTGTGCAGCGTAAATTACACTCATTATTCTTGTAGTATTCAGAAGAAACTGTAAAATGTGGATAGAAGTGGTTAAAGTGGTTTGTAAATAGTCAAACGTCCAGAGTTCTTTACCAGCTCAACCCAGTTCTTACACACTTAGGTAAATAAGTAGAAAGGCTTCTTGTTCAGGCTTGCTCTATGTGAACCTGACTGTTTTGCTTGGCTGGCTACTAGGTATTCTCTCTATTAACCTTGCCACCCTTTTGTAACTGGTGCATTTAATTATCAGTGGGATGCTTTAAACAGGTAGGGGGACTGATAAGAGCAGGTAATCTGCTTGTTGGGGAAGGTTGAAAGCAACCATTGACATCTTGGCCTACCTGCTAGTCTTTGACAAGTGGGGCTCCGTGAGAAAATAACTCTGTAACGAGATAAGGTCCTGATTAAAATGCTGTTGTCGTACGATGCACCCTGGTAGCTGAGATCACTTAAAATCATTAGTTTAAAAAGAAAAAAAGAGATGCTATACTTTTTTTCTTTTTTTTTTTTTTTTTTTTTTGGAGGGAGGACCCCAAGTCTCCCTGCTCTATCCCAGTACATTGTTGGGTTAATGCATGCTAGTTTCATGATTGGAATACATTGTAGTCCGGCCACCCAGACAGAAGCATTGACTGCTAATATTAACCAAGAACAATAGTGTGGCCATACTGACTGCAGTGAGGATTACAGAACATAATGGGGCCTATCCAAAAATAATGCTAATACGGGACAAGCAACAGGAAGCAGCAGTAGACTCAGCATTGCTCGGCTCCCAGACAAACCATGGACTTACTTCACACAATGGCAACTTCAGCACATTATGTATTCACAGGATACTCATTATTCCAGCAGGCTTGCCAGATCAGAGATCAGCCTGGTTTACTGGATGCTTAAGCGTATGCATAGTTTGGATAGCGGTACTTTTGTGTCCTTCATCGTTTGGCAGGAGGGTGGCAGTTGTATCCCAGAGAAGGTCTTGACTTCAGTTACTGGCTTGGCTTCTACCAAGGTAGAATCAGGGAAAAGTCTCTCCTGGAAGCTCATAACAGTAAAGTGTTTTTTTGTGTCTTCTCCTTTATGTAGCAATGAAGTGTTTACTGGCACTAATAGCAATGAAGGAACTACTCAAAATAAGGACTAAAGGAACAGAGTGCTCTGTTTTCATGTGGGCATATTCTAATGAGGCTCTTTGGGCTGCCTGCTTCGGGTTCAGCCTTGCTCTTGGCCGTGGACTCAGAGGTGTCAGATCGTTACAGCTTAGACTTTGTTTATATGCACAGGGTTGAGGGAGTAACAGCTTTATAGGGTGTTGCCTTAGCCTTATGTAGGCTGGCCCAAAGAAGAGCTTCCTGAGGATGCTGCGTTTGACAAAGGGTTAAGAGGGTTGGGTTGTTTCTCTCCTCTTCCCAAATACATTCATATCTCCTGTAGATGAGGAACTGGTTGTCTTGAACTCCCTTGGAGGAATATTCTGTTGTCAAAGTTCACTGACTGTGGCATGACGTTCTGATGCATCTGTATGGCGTCATTGTGAGTTGTCGTGTGGCAAGAGGGGTACCGAAGCAAGAGTCCTGATGACGTTTAGAGGAAGTGGTTTTGTGACTAGCATTAATTATTCTTAGAGGTGCTCTCCTCCCTGGCCCTTGGGCACTTTGAAATATGTCTCAGTTTCCCTTTTCCCGATCTCATCCCCTTTAAGCTGAAGGGAGGAGGGATTGCTGGAGCTCTTGGCAATTTGCTGTGACCTGCTGTGACAGCACGCCAGTCTGCAGTGTGCCATTCTTCCCTAAGATGCGGGCAGGGCGCGAGCCACATTCTCACACTGGTCTTCACAGCTGTGTGTGGCTGGCAGAGCATGAGGAGAACATTGCTGGGCTTAACCTGCTCTCCTTGTTTGGCAGAGGAGGAGCAGGCGCAGCGTTCAGAATGCAAACTTCCCACTGCATTTGTCTAGTCATGGTTTCACATGCTCAGCAAAGCTCTTGCATGGTTTAACCACAAGGATAGGATGGAAAGAAGTTTGACTAGTTGCAGCCTCTTTCAAAAAGGAGGCAGTCCTTTCACTAATGAGCCTGTTGTTTTATTCTTGCTCTGTCCCACTGAGTTGCAGAATGCCTTTAGAAGCCAAAGTACAAAACCGTCTCTTTTGGGTGGATGTCTGGATGAAGGGAGGGAAGAAAGTAATCAAGCTGAGAGCTTTAAATACCTTCTGCTTACCTGAAGATGCTAGCATTTCATTTAAATAACCAGAAAAGAGATTGAGTTGCCATTTCAGAGCCTTAAAAGGGACAGTTTCTGATGGATTTCAGGGTCTTCAAATACTTTCTTGAGTTGTATTATCAATGGACCAAGACTAAATCGTGATGTCTGGTTGTTGAAAAAATAGCTTTTGCACATTGGTGGTTGCTTTGTTTTTTGGAGTGTGAACCATTTCCATCCTCTCATAGCTTAACTCCGAAGTTTTACTTGAATTTGACCATGCTGCCTTTCAGTCCTCTGGGCTGATCAGACTGTGGATGTTCTGCAAACTGTGCTGGCTTGCTGTTCCTTTCAAGCTGCCTTTCCTCTCCAGTCAGAATCCCTGCCTTCTGGTCAAGCTCAGGTTTACAGTGGCTAATTGGGTGTGACTCTGGGAAGTTCACTGCTGCCTTGTTACCTAGGACATTGCTTTGATGGAATAAGGTGCATGATGTGGAATTCTTGTGTCTGGATATATATATATTTATTCAAAGATGGGCAGAGGTCATCTATGGGCATGGGAAAACTTAAACCTCCACGCTGTAAGTAGTCATTCCTGAGATATCTGAGTTGTTGATCTATAGAGTGGGGATGATATGCACCTTTTAAAAAAATCTCTACAGTGCAGTTTTTTCACAGAACTGTTTTGTTTTGGTGGGTTTTGGTGGGGTTTTTTTGTTGTTTTTGGTTTGTTTTGTTTTTTTTTTTCTCTGGGGAATTGGCGGGAGGTATGCCATAGCTGGATTGGTGAAAGGGGCTTGCTACTGTTGTGGGGCTGTGGGTGTCTATGTGCCTTTTGTTTAGAAGCATCCCATCTTGAACACAAAGTCCTTCCTTTCTTTGCCCCATGTTGTGAGAGACAGAGCCAGGAGATTAAACTGCCATTCTTTGTATCATCCCTTTTCAGGACAGGGCTTCTTCATTTAAAATATTCAGATGAGGTGAGATAGGGCAAGAAGAATTGCTGGGGTAGGTCTATTCCCCCTGCATTTTATTTCCATCCGGTTAAGCAGAAGCATCTTCTGTCTTTAAACAAGCTCCTGTGTGGTGTTGGAAAGTGGTCACACAAGTATCTAGCAACAGTAGCACTTAAAGCTAGGATTCAGCCTTTCCTTTCCTTAAGGGCTAGGTGTGTTGGTAAACAGTCCTGAGAACCAACCGGGAACTGTTGCTATGAGTTTAGACAAAATATCTTCCAAAACAATTATGCAAGGACGAAAGGAAAACATCCTTAACTTTATTGGAAGTAGTGCTAGTTGCCATAATTCATTCTCTATATCATAATATTTTTTTCAAGCTTGCAGTAACATGTTGTGCTTGTGCTTCTTAATGTTGGTAATTAAACCAGTGAGGAAGCACCCAAGATAGTGCAATCTATATCTGTAATATGGCTCAGGAATTCTATTCTGGTTTTGTTTGTTTGTTTTCTTCTGACTTGTGTAAGGACTTCTTAAATCTGCTTGATACTGTGTTAAATGATCATGTTGTGTTTTATTTTATTTTTCAGAGTCTCTTACAAGTTAAGAGACTTGGTCTAGAATAGTAACAAATAACACATAACTTTCATGAAATATTAACCAAAAATGGTTTTGGCCAATAGAGCCTCTGCATAAAAGTTTGGGCACATGTCTCGGCTTGCCCAGCTTTGCTTACTTTTTGAAGCATTTTCCCACAGTTATCAGTGAACGAAATGGAATCCTAGCCTGCTTTGAATATGAAACATATTTAGGCAATATTCCAAGCCGGTGTCCATCACAAACTAGGTTTTCATTCAGAGGCTGCATGCTGTGTCCAGTCGTGAGAAAGCAGTCTGCTTCAACTGTTTTTTCTTCTTTTCTTTTTTTTTTTTTTCCTTCTCCTCTTAAAGAGTTTGAGGTCTGCCTTACATTTGCACCTTGTAGCAGCTTACTCTCAAAACTGTATTTTGGTTTCTGTTACAGAAAAGGTGTTAAGCACTGCAGACTGCAACTAAGTGCAGATACAATTAAGAAG